>PNEQ01132727.1:0-13516 GCA_003012365.1 Medauroidea extradentata | reverse complement strand
ACCCCAGGCTCTCGTTTATCAACTCTCTAACCCTGCCCACGACACATCCTGACTTCAATAGTTATGGCCAATACTTAGCTGCAAGGAACAAACAATACAATATAAAAGGATCAACAAATTCAGGTGACATGCTCCCTCCTATTACTTTAAAGCTAAATATTAGACGAAAATTAAGGGTGGGTAGTGGAGCACCTCACAGCGGCAATGGACCAAGTGTATGTGAATGTAGACATGAAACCTTTGTCTATGAGGTAGACCTTTGCACTGATAGAGTGAATGTTGCACAAATGTCATCACGAGTCTTGTAGTGAATTGTACCTACAAATAACGAACCCAACAACTGGCGATGAGGATGGGATCATGTGTTCTGTCACAAAGTAACGGGTCATTCACATCAACACAAAATGGCTTCTTTGTTAGGCCGTATCGAAGAATTCGACGTGGCGAATCCGCAAGAGTGGGACACATATGCAGAGCGTCTAGAATTTTATTTGCAAGCAAATGACATCGCTGGCAAAGAGCGTATGTGGGCCAAAAACATTTTCACTAGTGAACTCACTAGTTTCACCTGCTACCCCAGCTGTGCTGGAGCACCGGCCGTTTGTGTATCAACTGTACTTTGGATTACTGGTTTGACGGGATCTGAACCCTGAGTGTGTGTGTGGTTGAAGTGTGAACTCGAACTGTTTGGCGTGCTGGTCGCCTGGTGCGAACACCTCTGACCTTCGGTTGTTTTCGGGTCTCGTCGGAGCCGTTCGGGCCCCCTCCTTCTTCTCCCCCCCCTTTCCTCTTCGTGGCTCGTCAGCAGGGGTGCTCTCGCCGCTCTGGTGGTCACTTCGCTTCCATCCGCCGCCTCGTGTGTTGCTAGTGGTCTCTCTTTCGGCACCCCGCCGCATCCTAGATATTGTACGTGGTAAGTTATATTTAGTTTCCTTTCGTGTCGCTTGAGCATCTATTAACTTGGTTCTCTGTAAGTCATGTGTTATCCCGTTTATTTTAGTGTTGTTTGTTTCTGAGTGTGTGTGCCGAGAGACGAGCTCTCTAGACCCCATTTGTACGTGTGTACGTGTCTGAGTTATATTTGGTGTAATGTAAGAGTTTGCTTCACTACTTGGTCTGCGTGATCATGTTCACCAAAATTGTATTTCTTGATAATCTAAATAAATGGCTTCTATTTTGCACCAAACTGCCACGTGTGTTTCATGTAAAGAGTAGACATTGCTCGGGTCCAACCTGTGATTTTGTTCCTCCCATTTGTGCAATTTTAATTAGCACAACATTCTGCACGACTCTGCTTGGGTTGGAGTCCTGAGTCGAGTTGTCACGTTAATGTGGCCCATTTGTTATTGTTTAGTTGCGGTTGTTGCTTTTGAGTTGAGTGTTTTCGGCATGGAACACACAGGGTGCGAGTTCGTGTATATCGGCTCGGTTATCTTGAATTAATGAATTATCTCACTGAATCGGGGGCGACGTTCGTTGATAGTGAAGATGTGACAGCATTACGTATTAGAGCTATTGCTTATGTAAATTCTTTGCGACTTGCTGCTAGAGATAATGTAGGTGGGATGACCTTGGCCGCAGACGGCCCATTAACCGCTAGCCAGTCTGTTTTGATGGGGCGAATACAAAATGTACCAATATTGACTGTAGTGCAGCCAGAGGACGTGTTGCATTTCCTTGTTGGGACTGGCGAATTATACTATGGTGCGTACAAATTTAACGGCGGCGTGTTTTTATTATTTTGGCCTCTCGGTTGCAGGGGCATGCTGCTATGATATTGGGGGAAATTCTTGGGGTCCAGCAGGAGTATGCACGATTGAGTGAGGATTCTGGTCCTGCTTCCGCTTGGGTGACCTTGAAACTGCGATTTGTTGACCGGTTTCAGTTGCGAATGCGAGTCTGTTCCATCCTACGTTCATGACGTCAGGAGTTACGTTCGGGCTATGAATCTTACTCGTTCGGAGAAGAAGCTTGTGGGCGGTATATTGGACTGTCTTGTTCCTGACGCTTGCTGATGTGCATTTGGTGTGCACCCTACTTCCTTTGCGCAGCTGCGCGAATTGGCGTTGGAGATTGAGCGTAGGTTGGAGCTGAATAGAGAACACCACTGGGTGGTTAATCCTGTGATGTTTCACTGCGATAAAATCGCCGGTACCAGAGGTCTGGGAGATGTGGTTGGCACTGTTGCGGGTGCGTCGTCACGAGCAGCAGTAGCTGGAGTTGTTACTGATACGGTATCTCGTGTAAGTCAAGCAATTATACCTGGGCCGAGTCGGCCACAGTGTTCAAACTGTGCAGAATTCGGAGATGCCTCCTTTGACTGTCCCTTTCCTCAATTGGATGTGTCCGCCCGAGTGTGTTTTAAGTGCCGGCGACCAGGGCATGTCTGTGCGTCCTGCCAGGAAAACTGACGGGCGCCCCTCGCGCTGGAGTTATGAGGGGCGTGGTTTCGATAAGTTGTGTTCTGCGGAATGATTGTTTTGTGTCTTGGTCTTGCCATGGTGAAGAGCGGTCAGCTCTCGTAGATACAGGCGCTTCACACTCCTTTATTCGTGGGCAATTTTTGGATGTTTTGACAGCAAAATTTCCTCTCTTGTTTAATAAAATATATGATTTTTCTTCTTTGCAGTTGAGTGTGACGAATTCCAGTGTGGTGCGCTGTTCGCGATTTGTTATGTTGAATTTAAAGATCTCAAGACCTGTTAGAGGAGTTCAGAGACATGATTACTCCTAAGATAGGGCGTTATGATGTTCTGCCGTACCGTTTTTCGGTGACTGATAATGTACCAGTCAGGAGGCCTTTTTACACCTATGGCCCACTTAAGCTAGCAGTTATGCTGCGATTGGTTTATAAATTTTTGGATGAGGGAGTAATATCACCTTCCACCTGAGATTATTATTCTCCGGCTTTTCTGGTAAAAAAAAGGGCAGAGGCACTGGTTACCATTTGATCACCGACATTTCGGCTGTGAACGAAAATATTCATTTAGACCCTTTTCTTGCACCCACTGTGGACACGGTCCTTCAGTACTTGGGCAAAGGCTACCGTGTTTTCTATTATTGATTTGAACTCAAGTTTCCACCAGTGTTTGTTACACCCCAATTCGTGCAAGTATACTGCGTTTTGTACGCAGTGGGGGCAGTATGAGTTCAATAGGATTCCCATGGATGCGTGTTTTGGAATGCAGGCATTGTTGTCCGTGTTAGACCATGTGTTGTCTACTTCAAGTTCAACTACATGTACAACTACATCAATGACATCATCATTTACAGTAATCATTTGACAAGCAGTTGGTGCACTTACGGGAGTTATTGTCTAGACTGCGCGGAGCTGGCTTGACTGTCAACCCAGCTAAAGTCACTTGGGCTGCTAGTTCTGTGAAATTCCTAGGGTATATCGTATCTGCGGGGCTGCTGATGTTGGACCCTAAGCAGGTAAGCCCTATTGTCAATTTTTCCGTACCTAAGACGGTGAAAGGAGTTTCAAGGTTTTGGGTTATTACGCCTAGCTTATTCCCCGTTTTGCCGAATTAGCCACTCCGCTAAATAGGTTAAAGCGCAAGAACGTTCCGTTTGTGTGGGGTGAAGAGCAACAGCGTAGTTTCAAGGCTTAGAAGGCCAGTTTGGCTGCCGCCCCGGGTCTTTTCCAGGCTGATTTTGACCTATGCTTTGTATTGCACGTGGATGCTTCAAGCGTGGCTTTAGGAGCCGTGCTAAGACAGATGTGCGATGGCAGGGTTGTACCAGTAACCTTTGCCAGTCGTGCACTGGCGGAGTCAGAGAGTAAATTGAGCGCATTCGAGGAGGTGTTGGCGTGTCTGGAGCACTGGGAAATTTGAATCTTTCTTGAGTGGGATGGAATTTGACTTGTGTACAGATAATCAGGCTGTGTAGTGGTTATTCGGTCATTCCAATGATTTCTGCAAGCTTGGTAGGTGGGCGTTCCAACTTCTGAAGTTTCGCTTTGTGATCAAGCATGTCTCTGGTGGGAGCAACCTGGTAGCGGACGCGCTATCACGTATGTACTGTCCGGAAGATTACGACTGTGATACCATGCAGTTGTCAGGAATGTGTTCTTCTTTCACCATCCATCCCTCCTTTTATTCACGCCTCAAGACCTTGCAGGTAGACTACCCGGAATGCTGTGACATTGTTCAGCGCCTTGATCAGGGTGAAGTGTTGCCATATGTCATCAGCAACGAGTTCCTGTATTATGTAGGTCGTCTAGGGCGCTTGCGTCGGTTGATGGTTCCAGCTGCATGTACGAATGAGTTGCTTGAGTATTTCCATTCTTCCCCGTTTGGTGGTCATCTAGGACGAACGGGCACCCTGAACAAGCTCAGCTCTCGGTTCTATTGACCAGGATTATTTCGAGATGTGAGGGGTTTTGTCAGGCAGTGTGACCTGTGTCCCCGCGCTAAGGCGGCTAAGACAGGAAAGATTGGTCTGCACCCTGTTGACCAGGTCGAATCCAGCTGGGAAACGATGCACTGCAACGTGTTTGGGCCTCTAGTACGGCCTAGCAAGGGGAACAGCTATATTTTGATAGTACTGGATTGTTTTAGTGAGTTCGTCTTTCTTATAGCCCTCCGCAGTGTCAAGAGTGTTTTGGTTGTGCGCGCCTTGTCCGATCGTGTTTGGTCGACCTATGGTCCTACGGTAAATCTGGTTACAGATAATGCTTCCTACTTTACTTCCTCCTCATTCCGAGATATGTGCTTCCGCTGGGGTCTTAACCATTATACCTCCAGCCTCTATTTCCCTTGTGGGATCAGGTGGAGCGGTTTAATAGAAATTTAAAATCTTCTTTGGCCTCTTTGTATCATGACCAGCAGTAAGATTGGGACCAGGAGTTTGACTTAATCAATATAGGGGGACCAAGAGCATGCCAGTACGAATTGTTTTTGGGCGTGACATTATCCACCCGGTTCTGAATGTCTGAGGAGTTCCTTCACGCACAATGAGAATTGCTGAGTTATCAGGTTTTGGGTAATTTGTCAGAAGCCCGACAAGAATTGCATTCGGGAATGAATGCTCAGCGGGTTGCGTCTGACTTCCAGGCAGGGTAATTGGTGTATTCCAAGTCCTTCCCCTTGCCCTCCCGGTTTGCTGGCCCCTTTAGGATTGTGCGTCTGCTGGGCCCAAACACCTTCCTCTTGGCTGATCGCATGTCTGGGCCGATCGTCCGGAAGACTCACGTGAGCCACTTGAAGCGTTGTCCGGAGGATATTGACGTGTGATAAGTGTTTATGTCGGAGGTGCACTTGTGAATCTATGCCATCCTTCTGTCATCAGGTTGCCTCATTGGGCTCGAAGATATTATCCTGCCTCGTCTACTACTTGAGTTGTTAGCTGGTTATGTAGTGGTAACTGGGTTAGGTATGCTGTGGAGCAGAGTCATTCTGTTTGTGTGCGTTTGTATTTTGAGTTGTGTCCGGATGTATATTGTAGTTTCAGTGTTTTGTGTTGCTTTGTTTGTCGTGTCGTGTTAGTGGCCACTTCCCTTTCCTTTGTTGCCTGCAATTTTCTTAGTTTTGATATCTGGTCATATGTGCGCACTGATAGTTGAATACTATTGAATTATTGAGTGAATTTTAGAATCTCTTCTTATTTGTGTTTTTTGTGCATTGTTAATCTGTAATCAGATGTGTTCACATTATGCACTGATAGTTGTATATCAGTAAATTATTGAGTGAATTTGGATAATGCTCTTATTTATATTTTTATGCAGTGTTAATCTGTATTCAGATGTGTTTGCCTATTTGTGTGGATGCTTTTCTCAAATTGTAAAGTGTATTATTCCGGTTGTAGTGATACGTAAGGTTTGTCATTTAAAGGGTGCTATTTATGTTATTAAGGGATGTATGTTTGGATTTAATCTGTTTTAATTTGGGTACTCATTTAACCGGTGTGTTGCTTGCCAAATTGTGTATGATTACAGTGAGGGTTTTTCTTTCAGGCACAAATTTCTTTTTTCTAGATTTGTATTTTCAATGTTGTCCTTTTGTTTTATGTTGAATTTCTGCGGCTGATTCGGCTTGTACACTTGTTTCCGTCTCCCTTACTTGCCCAGGGTTCCGGCGGGTCTCCAGGCCCTCTTCGGCGTGAGGCGACCGGTTTCTTCGGTGGCCCACCATGTGCCTATTCCCCACGCTGCCCGCATCCCCTCACAGAACGAATCTCTTTGGCAGTCAGGGCGACGCCAAGGGACTTGGATTGTGTATTGAGTACATCATCATTTTATGATATGTAGTTTTGTTTTCACCCTGGACTTTGGACAGGGCAGGGGGTTGTGCTGGAGCACCGGTTGTTTGTGTATGAACTGTACTTTATATTACTGGTTTGACGGGATCTGAACCCTAAGTGCGTGTGTAGTGTGACTGCAGTGTGAGGACTGAACCGTTTGGTGTGCTGGTCGCCTGGTGTGCACGCCTCTGACCTTCAGTTGTTTTTGGGTCTCGTTGGAGCCGTTCGGGCCCCCTCCTTCTTCCCCCCCTTTCCTCTTCGTGGCTCGTCAGCGGGGGTGCTCCCGCCGCTCTGGTTGTCACTTCGCTTCCATCCGCCGCCTCGTGTGTTGCTAATGGTCTCTCTTTTGGCAACCCGTCGCATCCTAGATATTGTACGCGGTAAGTTATATTTAGTTTCCTTTCGTGTCGCTTGAGCGTCTGTTAACTTGGTTCTCTGTAAGTCACGTGTTATCCCGTTTATTTTAGTGTTGTTTGTTTCTGAGTGCGACTGTGTGCCGAGAGACGAGCTCTCTAGACCCCATTTGTACGTGTGTACGTGTCAGAGTTATATTTGGTGTAACGAAAGAGTTTGCTTCACTACTTGGTCTGCGTGATCATGTTCACCAAAATTGTATTTCTTGATAATCTAAATAAATGGCTTCTATTTTGCACCAAACCACCACGTGTGTTTCATGTAAAGAGTAGACATTGCTCGGGTCCAACCTGTGATTTTGTTTCTCCCATTTGTGCACTTGTAGTTAGCACACGGCCACAAAAAGCTATTAGCAAATCAGGTCTGTTTTGAAGAATAACTTTGCTCCAAGACCCTCAAAAATTTATTAGCGATTAAAATTTCATTGCCGCGATCAGCATTGCGACGAGTTTGCGGAATGCATTGCAAAATTACGAAGGTTAGCGCAACATTGTAATTTTGGGAATAATTTGTATTTGACATTACGGGGCAGATTTGTATGCGGTATGAGAGACGAAACAGTGCAGTATTAATTATTGTCAGAAACTTATTTGACATTCGTCCAAGCCCAGGAAAAGGCCCTTGTTGCAGAGGCTGCTTATCAAAACACTCGAGATATTTGTGGGGCGGTATCAAAGTTCATAAGTGCTGATTATATAGGACAGGTGGCATCTCACAGCAATGTGCCACAGACTACAGAAATACGGCAAAGCAAACACCTAGATACAGTGAAGGGTTTAAGCAAAAGTGGTTGTGGTGGATCAAATCTGCGATCTGCTTGTCAGTCCAAGAACTTGGAATGCTATTTTTGTAAACGAAAAGGCCATTTGGAGAACATATGCAAGAACAAAGCAAAGGGGTTGAAGTCTAATGATAATGTTAATACAATTGAGCAACTACAAGAGACACGGGTAAGTCCACATGCTGCCTTGGAGGGCACTCAACCAGATGTTTGATCATCTTTGGCAGGTGTCAGTTGCAGGCTCTGCTGAATTAAATACAACAGTAATAATAGATGGCCAGCTAATTAAGATGGAGTTTGACACTGCGGCTGGAGTATCAATAATTCAATAAATTTACCCAGATGGTCCTCCAAAACTTGGGAAGAGTACATGTGTGTTACGGGATTATAGCAATAATGTCATTGAGACACTAGATTTGTGTATGGTGCAGGTCACATATAGCAAGCGAGAAGGTACACCCCCATTGATCGTGTCCAAAGGTCGATATCATTCTCTGTTAGGCAGGAACTGGATGGGTGCTCTGGGGATTGAAGTGAAGGGTTTGTTGACGGTGACTGATGTATTATCACTAATAGTCTCCGAATTCCCAGAAGTGTTTGGTGAAGTGTTGGGTGAGTTCAATGGACAACCAATCAGTTTCCAGCTAGACCAGACAGTTATACCACTCTGATTGAAACCTTGGGCAGTGCCATACGTTCGTCTTCCTAAGATTGAGAAACGAGATAGAAAAGTTAGTAGCCTAAGGTTCATACACACCAATCACATGCTCCGATTGGGCCACACCCATTGTTCCTGTGCTCAAGCCAAATGGTGACATGATACGAGTTGACGAGGAAGCAGCAGCAGCCCAAACTATAATCACACACTAGGGGGCTTTCAGGGTGAACCGTGAACAGTTTGGAGTGAGTGTGGAACCAGGAAAACCTGAAGTTAACGGAAGACTTACTGGTTGGTCTTGACAATGTCGTGCCATACTTTGACTATGTGTTTGTGAAGGGAACATCAACGGAAGAGTTGTTTACCAGTGTGCGACAAGTGCTACATCGATTCAGAAATGCTGATATTCGCGTCACGTCAGAGAAATGTGTTTTGGGTGCTCCAGAAGTCACCTTCCTAGGTTGTGTGTTAGACGGACATGGCCTCCGACCCACGTCTAACAAGGTGCAGTCCATACATGAAGCACCAACACCATCCAGCAAGGAAGAGCTGCAGGTATGCCTAGGCCTTCTGAACTTCTACCATTCATTCCTGTCAAACAAGGCTAATGTCGCAGAGCCATTGCACAAGCTGTTACAGAAATCTGTGCCGTGGGAATGGATGGATGTGCACGACAAAGCTTTTGCAGCTACTAAAGCCATTCTAACGTCAAGCTCATTGCTGGCACAGTAAGACCCAAACAAACAGCTAATTTTAACCTGTAATGCCTCTCCATATGGAATTGGTGCTGTTCTGAGTCAATTGAACAACCATGGAGAAGTTCCAGTTTGTTATTATTCACATACGATTAAATCTGCTGAGAGAAAACACGCCCAGATAGACAAAGAGGCACTAAGTATAATTGCTGGGGTCAAGAAGTTTCACAACGACGAACATGTACGGACGACCATTTGAGATACGCACAGATCAAAAACCATTATTAGGGCTCTTTACTACAGACAAGGTCACTCCAAACATTATCTCACCCAGAATGCTCCTTTGGAGTGTGATGCTAAGTGGGTATGAATGTGTATTTATGATACCAGACAGGATCAACTACTGCAAATGCAGACGGCCTTAGTCGCCTTGCAAGATCCACCTCAGAGACAGAGGTGCCAGAAGTACTGCTTCTGGAAGCATTAGACACCTCCCCCCTCCCTATCTGTTGGCACACCAAATTGCTGACATGAACAAGATGGATCATTTGCTGGCAAGAGTTTTCTCATGGATGGGGAGGGGTTCCTGCCTTTTGTGAGGAGACTGCATGAATTATCACTACATCAATGATGTTTGTTGTGGGAAACCAGGGTAGTTATTCCAGCAGAGGCCCACGATCACATTCTACGAACACTGCATGCCTGCCATCAAGGAATAGTACGAACGAAGGCTCTAGCGCGCAGCTATGTGTAGTGACCTGGGCTTGATAAGGACATGGAAGAAATGGTGCAGCAATGCAATATTTGCCAAACTTCACGCCATGCACTGCCAAAAGCTTCAAATCATCCATGGGAGTGGACCAGGCAACTGTGGGCACGCCTGTATGTCGACTTTGCTGGGCCTATTCAGGGTCAGATATTCCTGATAGTAGTAGACTCTTATTCTAAATGGCTCAGGGTTCTGCCAGTGGCATCCACCGATGCCAGAGGGGTTATTACAGCATTGAGTTCCATTGCATTTACCACCTTTGCCAACAACAATAGTGTTAAGACTAATTAAGGTAGCACCATATCATCCTTCATCCAATGGCCAGTCTGAGAGGATGATTCAGTCAGCAAAAGTAATGCTGAAACGACTGAGTGGCAGTGATCTGACGACATGATTAACCAGACTATTGCTAACACAGCACGCAACGCTGTCTGCCCCTACAGGAACAAGCCCAGCGGAGCTGCTTATTGGTCATCGGCTAAGGACGTGCCTTGATACGGTACATCCAGATCTTGCAGCAGACATGAGGCAGAAGCAAGAGGACAACATAGGTTAAGTTTCTGCGAGGAAGTTTTCACAACACGACTTGGTAAACACCAGGAAAATGGGACGGGGGCCAAAATGAACAGCCATCATTATTGAAGTAACATGTCCGCTGTTATACAAGATGATCACCAATGATGGAGCGAGGATGGGGCGACACATTGACCAGCTACAACTAAGATGTACAAAGCCTAAGGAGGATGACACAGAGATACCTGTTGCAGCAGGAATTAACGTAGCAGTGCCTCCAAGAGCAATGTGTGAACGAGGAGAGGACTATTCTGCACAAGGACAGGGACAACCTACGCAATGCACTGGATCAGAGGTGAGAGCACGACTGGACCTGCCTCCACCATCTCTGGGGGAGCTAGTAGAATTCAGACGATTTGCGACTATGTCTGCGAAAAAATCACCCCTCTTCCCAGTGTTGGCCCAGGACAGGTGAATCAGGTGAAGCGGAATCTCCGCTGCAGACTAGGCAGGTCATAGAGAAATCCAAGCCAAGCGGGAGAAGGGACATGTCTTGTAAAAGGGGGAGGGGTGTTCTGTCTTTAGTGTATGGAATAAGGGTTAAGGGGTGTTGTGTGTTTAGTGTATTGTTTTGGTGGAACATGTGGACAGTTGGCAACAATGAGATGGTGTGAGAGTTACACAGCTGTAGAGTAAAGATATGGTGTCACCAGAGAGTGCGGAAACGGCAATGGACCAAGTGAAATTGATGTATGAGTTCTTGTATGTGAATGTAGACGTGAAACCTTCTTGTCTACGATGTAGACCTTTACACTGATAGATTAAATGTTGCACTAATGTCATCATGAGTCTTGTAGTTAATTGTACCTACAAATAATAAAATGTAACACATGCACTGGAACTCACCCCTTCAACCGTAACATATTCTCAGACCTGGCTTACCAACCCCTATTCAAGACAAATCACCAGAGCCTTCCACTTCATATCAAGCAATAGTAACAGAGGAATCAACACCATCAAGCTCCAGAATGAAATTATCTGAAAGCCCTGAACTTAGCACTTCAGCCTTGAGCATTGTAGAAAAACTTTCTCCACTTCCAAGTCCTGTTCCAAGTTGAACCTACGGAGATGACAGGGAGACAAAAGTGAGGTTCTAATATCAAATGAGTTGGAAGTAAAAAAAAAAAGACGAAGAAGATTGAACATAAATCAAAAGTCACAAAAGGTTAAGAAAACAGTAGGGAATCAGCTCAGGAAAACATCAAGGCCTAGAAAACTTCAACCAAAATTTTTGTGTGTAACACTGGAACAGAATTCTGACTACATCATTAACGGAGAAAATTTCGGTAAGGATTGGATACAGTGTAATATATGTAAAGATGGGCACAAAATCTGAGCAGACCTTGAAGGGGATGCTTTATTTTATAAATGTCATGTTTGTAAGAATACTTCAATATTATTTACATTTCTGATCTTGAAACAATCGGAGAGAAAAATTACGGTTTGATGAAACCCTCCAACTTATCGAATTGTACAAACCATATATGTTTGTAATTTCCTTTCCTTATTGTTTAGTCTACTTTGCTTTATTCGGTTTTATAAATAATTAAAGTAAAAGTACAGTGATGTATGTACATTTAATCTTATGCAACAAGTAAAACCTTTACTAGAATAAACCCTTAGGTGTCTGATACTGCACGACCTTCCCCTACACACACAAATTAGAACCTGGACAGGCCTATGCACTTATCTGAAGTTTCTTCCACAACAGTAACATGATGTCACTAGGCCTACACAGTTGATGTTATGCATGTACCTAATAAAAAAAGCAAGATGTTTATGATTACTGGAACAATAGTCAAGAACACCAACAAAAACCAACACAAATATTAAGTAAATCATGCTGCTAATCCACCTAAAACCTTGCTAGCAAAATTCTACATTCAGAATATTACATTTTAATTTGTATGTCATGTTATACCTCACACAGGCTTAAGTTCCTCCCTTGTATCATAGTAGCCCCCACATTATATCATAACAGACCCAATATCTGTAGCCTAACCCCAAAACGTATTTTTTTGGCTAAGGTGTCTTGTGTAGCTCATTCTTTACTAAATATGCTACTATACTAATGGTTTCAACTGTATGAGCACCACAACAAGTATAAACTATCAATTTTTATGTCTCCAAATCAACAGTGTCTCATATTAACATTGTTTTCAGAGATGGACAGTGAGAACAAATGAATAGAAAGAGCATAGATCATAGTACAGTGGAACCCAGACACTCTTGGTTCCCCAAAATTTGTCCATACGAACCGATAGGGCCAAATTTCGGCTTGACAGAAATCCCCCCCCCCCCTTCCCGCTGCCCGGACGTGAGAGAGAATCAGTAAGAGGTCTCTGAGGATATGATCACGTTTTCAAGTGACTTATCCGAAAGCAGGTGTTCTTACACATATCATCTTAGTACACCGAAATATCCAGAGTAAATTCATACTCCATTTGTGTGTAAAAAATAAACTAGTAAATAAAACGATGAAAAACAAGAATGCAACATCGCCATTAACTTAACGTGCAACTGGCAATGTTTGCAATGTTTACTTGTGCCACTGGCAAATAAGACATTTAACAGTGTTTCTGGTTCATAAAGAATAATCATTTTGGTAGGATGCTGCAATATAAACAAAATAATACCCAAAATGTACGTTGATAACTTCTAATCGACTATTAACTAGGCATGTTGGTTTCTCTTTACGGGGCAGAAGATGTATTCACGTCTTTTTTATATATTAAGTTAACATTTGTATAGAGCGACAATATATTCTGACTTAAATTGTACTTCATTTCTTCAAAAAGACTACAAAGTCAGTTAAAATGAACAAAAACATGTAGCGCAACGTCTCTTAACAACACGATACAACATACATTTACATGTTTCTTCTGAGAAAATAATGTCCGTAAAACACGAACAAGTAAAATTAACAGTAAATGACTATAAAAATATACGGTCTCAGCGTAGCATGTAGGCCTAACTTAAAAATAGTGTGTATAAACGGCTCATGATTACATTTGGCCTATTACGAAATTATATTGTTGCGTGCCATGTACCTGGAGGCCAGTGGTCGGCGGCTGTTTCGTAACACCTTGAGGGCTGGCCGATGATTCAAAGCCCGGGTGGCTCATAGTGGGAATCCCGCCGAAACTATGTCATAGATACCTGTCCCAACTGCTTCTTAACCCTTAGAGGGCGGCCGACGTGACTACAAGCACATCCGAAACATGATGAAATATCTATTTTTAGACCCCTGTAATGCGGGGAACACCCGACTGTCTGGGCTAGTATAAAAGCACAGAATCGGCACATTTGAGGAGAGTTCGCTATTGGAAGTGCTAGAGGAAGGTGCTACGCCTGTGGAGAGAGACTGGTGAAGACATCTT
>PNEQ01132725.1:0-13516 GCA_003012365.1 Medauroidea extradentata | reverse complement strand
CACCGTCTAGTTCGTAGAGCAATTTAGGGAATTTGTGGTTCTAGTTCGACACGTTCTACTCGAAGTTTCTTGGAGATACAAAATATATACAGTACTTTACCAAAATTGACGTCGGAAGTTCATCGACAACGTGCTTTTGGCCGACGGAATCTTAATTCCACGTCGTCGGGCGCGGTCCATCCGGAACATCACGGGAATTTCGCTGCCAGTCCTGCAGTACGGTAGGATTTTTCAGTCTTCTTCCACCGCCATCACTATTCGAACTCCTCTTCCCTTGTTACACCCGAGCACACAAGTCCCGGAACGATACTAAGAGAATACACATGATTAAATCGATATAAATCGCCTTGATGGTTGCTAATTCTGAATACAACATAAATAATTCTTCATTTGGTCCTAAACATACATAACATAAAATAACCATTAAACTTTAAAATCACAATTTAAAACCCTATTTGAACCTAGTTAACACTTATAGGACATGTACAACAATATTAATTAAATCAATTAAAATATAATATCCCACTACCTAACTGTTCAAATGTTTCGTGCCTTAAACAGTAATATGCCGTGGTTTTCGACATATTACAACGTTATAAAAGGGTTCTACTGTATTACTTACACGTGTACTTACAGTCATACTTGTAGTAGTTTTTCTGGCAAATCCTTTCCAGCATTTATGGTAGCAAGCTCACTATTTATAGCTGTGACTTCGTTATTCAAGTAAACCGAGTGCACTTTATTACGTACAGCAGTTTTGACAAAACCGCACACTTACTAAACACTTTTTTTTTCCAGGTGTTTTCCTGAAATTCCTTTGGCACACTAAAATTACTGGCAGTACACACTCGCACACATTGTCTTGGCTGTAATAGCAGCTAATTCCTTCTTTAGCTGTGAATGATGCTGGTGACATAGATAATTTAAAATATTCAGAATGAGTCTCTTTTTACCACTCTTAACGATTTTCTCTGAGCATTGTTCACGACACTAGCAAACAATTCTTGACTGTGCTGTTCTATGCTCCGCAATTGAAACTATCAACTAAACGCAAAGCAGGACACATTCAATAACTTTGGGAACAGACTGTTCACTGCTCATGGCACATGTGTTGATTGCAGATTACTGGCCTAATGCTTTAAAAGCAGCCTGAAAAATCGTATGTACCTACTGTATAATAAAATCCACTCCTAGTAGTAAAAATGTATATAGGTGATTCGGAATAAAGTGAACACTCAAAAAAGCCCTGATTAATTTCTATTTTCTGCCAGTTTATATCTTTCCGCCGATGTAAACACAAATAATGCCACGTGCTTTTATTTACATAGGGTCGTGCAATGTTTACAACTACATTAAACTGCTCCGATAAATTTTAGCTACAATATCTACTCATTAAATGCATGGGGGCTGAATGTAAGATATAAATAAAGTAATCTTAGTTATTAATAACTGCGAGTTAATGTCTGGTTTCTGTCCATCGACTAATCTAAACAACACGCACTATTGCCGTTACGCATCTCGTAAATGAGGGCATATTTTATTTGAATTTGTAACGCAAAACCGCCACTACAACAGACATGACACACGCTATTCAATAATTCAAGTTTCGTTCAGTTATACTGCCACGAACATCGTCGACACACTTCAGAAACAATAATTAACGTATTTTCTTATCATGTGAAATAAAAAGTATGTTGTTTTTAGGCTGGCAAACGTAAAACATAATATACAGGTTACCGATGGTTTCACATCATTTCGGCAATGATACTCAAAGTAATTTCCAATACTTTTGAATGTGTATATACTCAAAACAGGCAAACGCACGCATATTATGCAACCAAATATGCAACTTGGCGGCGAGAACCTAACTCTGATGCCACCTGTTGGTGGAGTTTTGAACTGTCTGAAGCACGGAGCAAGCGATAACGGCCACAGCGTCACATAATTCTCGCGCCAATCGAGTCTAATTATAATGTATGTATGAATGTCAATAAGATCATAAGTAAATATTTTGAAGTGTATTAAATACAGACAAGTCGAGTTCGTCATATGTTCTTTCACTAATGTTGTATTCAAATAGGAAAATACAAGGAACTACGTAAAATAAATCGCTACCAACCATACAAGCAGTAAAGTAACTCTTGTTAGTGGTGATGTATATGCAGTAACGGCTAGTGATTTTTTTCAAAGGTTAAATCTTTAGTGCTCACTTTATTCCGAATGGCCTATATCTTGCAAGATATAAATGTCATTCCTTAGTTAATCAGCAGATGGGAACTACTTTAGGTGCGTATTGACACAGTACTTTTAGGACAAACAAACACGTGTATTTGGTTGCACTAGCCCTGATTTAAGAGTAAACGGTAAATGTGGTGGGTGGGCAACACCAAAGCAAGGCAGGCAATGTCTCCTTTGTCAGTGTGTCTACCAGCTAGTCTGAGCAAGTCGCCAACCTTCACACATATGGTGTCTGCCATGTTATATTGTAGCAGTAAAGATTAATAACAACAAATATAAAATTTAAAAATTGGCTGCCACATACAACCAACTTTGTAATCATGAAATTGAAGGTAAGAGTTGGAGGGTGACAACATGAAAATTACACAGCTGAATGAGATACAGTAGAGCCCCGATTTAACGAACTCGGGAATAATGAAAACAGCGATTTAACAAAAGGATTTTTAGGAACATTAAAAAAAAAATGTAACTAACTGACTTTGATAAAATTGAATATTAATTTTAAGTTGTCTTTTAAAAATACTAGCACCGACCGCGGTATATACTTATTTCACAGTAGAAAAGCTTAAACCATCCGTCGAGCAACAAAAAAAAATCATTGAAAACTTTGGTTGCGGGATTGGTTTTGAGATACGCACGGGCGGGCGCGGCCGAGTTAGCGATGCTGTGTTGCATAACAAGCACGTGCCTAGATCCTCATCCTGGTGAGTGAACTAGCATCTAGGTACCCAGTCTCCACAGCATGGCAGTGGACAGAACAAGAACTAATTCACAGATAGTGCCTCACGTCTCTGTTAGAATGTGCTGCAGTGTCACGTGCTCTATGGATTAATTCTATTACCGATAAAGTGCAGTGGTGTGCAGCACTCGCGTGCTGTGATAAAAGAAACGAGTTTATAAAAAAAAAATACGTAATATTATTTATGCAGACTTTTTACAACAAATTTATTACCGTAAACGTAAATAATTTGTTTCTCAGATGCTAAAAAACGCTAAAGTGCGAAGCATTTTTAGCGAGCAGACCAACACCATTTTGTTTCACGAGCGCGGCTGCATACAAGCTACAATGGCCGCCACTGTCGTGCATATTTAATTATTATTTTACAGTTGTCTCGCAATCTTTTAATATGGTTTTCATTTTTAAAAAAAATTTTTTTACTATTTTCATGGGATTTTTCTTAATTTTGTTGGTGGAGTGGGCCAGAGAGAGACGGAAATATTGACGGCACGGCGGTGTTAAGTCATCACTTCTCATGTGTTGATGGCGCATGCAAGGATGGCCTAACTCTCCGAGCATTCCACTGGAAGTTTTTTCGCCGATTGTTTTTCAGGGCTGTGGCTTACCTATTGCGGTAAATGCGTTTTGTTATTGTTTTGAGCCAATATACTTTTTTTAAAATTACGTTAAATTCCGACGAAACATGCCCGAGGATTAAACTTTTTTTTTGGGGGGGAGGTGTAGTCGGATTTAACGAAACATCAATTTAGAGTAAACATTTTCGGGTCCCATGGCATTTCATTAAATCGGTGTTCTACTGTAAGTTAAAGTGACAATGAAAATGAATTGTAGTGTGTAGTAAAATGCTGTAAACCTGTGTGACTTCACAAAATAATACGCTATAGCAGGAAAAAATATAAAATACTGGGGTAATCTCCATCACTTGATATTTAAATGTGCTATTGAGAAACCTTTGATGACAAAACACATCTTTAACTTCAACTAGGTAGAACATAATGGAAAGACATTTATGCTGACAAAATTAAATCATCAAGAAACAACCACAATTAATAAAATAAAATGTAATTATACATATTATAATTTTACAGCAATAGTTTGTTAGGCAAAGGTTCATTGATCAAGGACCTACTCTATGTACACTAATGTCTGTAGCAGAATAATTAAATGAAACCTGCAAGATAATGTTGAACATTGTATTACTTGTGTGTGGAAAGCAAAATTGCATCGGCGTATATATGTGAAGTGTTAGCCTTTTAAAACCTACAAACCCATGAACGTAGGATAGTTTTTATGAGTTATTGATAGCAGATGTTTTGTGAATTTTTTAAAAAAACATGTAAACGTGGATCATGTGTGTTTTCGCTAGGTGATTGGACAAGATACTTTCTAACTTCAGTAGTCAACTGGCTGAAATATTTTCTGCCTTAAGTAATCTACTAAACTCGTGCATATTGGCATGGTCGTGTAACATCATGAAGTACTGTACTGTACTTTTAGCTTCTTTCAAGAAATGTAAACATACAGCAATAATGGGTCCTCTCTGAATCATGTCACCACAAAATTAATACTTAACATTCAATATCCCACAACTTCTTTGCACCTAACTTGCCAGAATAACCAAAACTGATTTTTTGAGTCCAAATTAGAGTAGCTTTTGGTTACTGTTCACAGATCTTTTGATCACTTCTGTAAATTCTCGTTTCTATTAAGCCGTGTAATGCATTATCCAGCCATGAGGCAATTGTCAGTTTAATTAAAATGTGTTTAAAGGTTTTAAGTTGTAGAATGTATTTTATTCATGTCGATATCTTGTTGTTCCATATATTGACTTCAAAGGAAAACTACTTCTTGTAAGACTGTTTCAAAGCAAAGAACCTTTTAACATGTTTTACGCAAAATAATTGAAACTTTTCAGACAAGGTGACCTTTCAGTTTCTTAAGGTGACAATTTATTTTACACTCTGAAAAGTGATATATTTGGAAGTCTCTGCTAAAGTTACATTAATTACGTATTTAAATTGAAAATATACAAGTACTTGCAGGGAACCATGGAAATTGAAAGTTACATATCTACAGGATGACACATAATGCACGGAAATGTGTTTTGTGATGTTTCACCAAACAAGTTGGCTCTTCGAAAGAAGAGTAGGCAAAGACTGTAAGATGCCAGGTGGTAATTGGTTTGCCTAGTGGCAAAGAGGTGAACTAAAGTAGGTGGCAGAATTGAAAGTGGGAAAATGTGGCGAGGTTGTCGCAGGTTGAGGCCTAGTGGCTGTCTTAATTTTGTTATGTAAGGGTGGACTAGTTCCCATCGTGTTAATTCTGCACTATTACAGAATGGTGTTACGGCTTTCTCTACTCTGGTATATGCGCTGCATGGTAAATTGATGCTTTCTGGAAGTCCTGTTTCTAGCTAGCTTGGATATATTTTCAGACCGAGCATGCATCCTTCCGCCAAACATCAACAAGTGAGAAATGCCATGTCCATGTGACTGCCACACAGCAGTAGTATTGTGTATAGTATCTGTCAAATAGGCTTGTTATTGGTGTATTGAAATTTAATTACATTGTAATTTTAATCAGTAACTATAGACATATATAAAGAAAATGACAAAAAAAAATGTCAAGGTTAATTTTAAAAAAAAATTTCCTGTTAACGTATTTTATCACACTGGCCATTTTCCTCATTGAGGATACCGTAGTATAGAAGCAGTGTCCACTGTATGCGACAAGGATAGGTACTCGAGGTTTGCGTTTGCTGCCACTGCAACATCATCAAATTACGAAAATTTTAGTGTGGTAACGAAATACGAGGCATTCATACTTAGCGCTATTGCAAATGCAGTGATAGTGGAGAAAATTGCTACTTCACAAAACTAATCTTGTGATGGTTAATGTTGGTATTCAGGCTGCTGGCCGACATACATTCTCGTCCGTTGTTTATTATCTGCAGCCACCTATCACATCACCTGGCTATAAAGATTACACTGTTTGTTGTTATATATGCTGGGGTGATTGTAACTACAGAATACATTTTATTACATGTACATTACATACAACATTCTGTTCAAATATTTTCAATATTTTAGCCACTTTACATTGTATACTGAGGTATTATTTCTACAACTTCGTTGCCAACGTTCCTCCAACTGTTGTACCAAATATGTGTTTGTTAACTTACTTTTGAAAAATGTGTTCCAAACTAATTTTATGCTTGTGGATGCGTAATAATTAAAAAGTGACTTGAAATAATTTTCTCAACTTTTTTTTTTTCATTTCCTTGCGTTGTTGTATGCTGCTAATGGAAGTATTCCTAGTGATTGTTTTCAAAAGTTGGTCTCTGAACATATCAACTTACAGTGCATGTATAATATAGCACTCAGAAGTTTAGATTGTGGGGTGTCGCATGGGTTACAGCTGGCTTGTCCAAACATTTCTACCAGCTAGAGCCTTTTTAATGTTACCCTATGGCCAGTCATTCCCTGTCTGAAAATGTTGGTGGTGAAGCCAATGTACAGTACTCAGTTTTGCAATGTTTGCACTGTACCTGCTAAATGAGGTTTTCTGTGGCTCTGTTTTAGCTGCCTAAGATGGGGTAAGTTTGGTTTATGAGTCTACTAGTAAAGGAAGTACTTTATTTGTGCACACATTGGCTGCACATTTTTGACCAAAAAATGAGTTTAAAGAGTGGGGTACGGCCTAATTGCAATATACAGTAAACTCCCGATTATCTGTGCACCGATTAACCAGTTTTTGGATTATCCGTGCGACTTTGCATACTGTAAAAACCAAAATTTTTGTAAAAAAAAACCTTGATGGAATGTAAGTGTGTCAACTCCTGCGCGTAAGAATGGATTAACGAATTTGCGCAAGAGTGAATTAACGAAATTTCAACATCATTTTTTCTCGTTTTTACCATGCACCTCAAACATACTTTTATTTATTTTGGTGAAAAGGTTGTGAAATACCTTATTCGTAGGTAAAACCATCACTCATTATGGTATTAAAGTTAGTTATTTATAAATTAAATTTTTTTTTTACATTTTTATACTAACATATGTGCTATTATCGGGTTATCCGTGTTTCCCGATTATCAGTGCGTGGCGCAGCACCAATTAACACGGATAATCGGGAATTTACTGTACTTACGATAAATAATTTCCTAAAAATATTTTTTCCCTCCGAAACAAATTTGTAAACATTCAGTGTACCATAATATTTCATGAAAATAATAATAATAATACACTCAACAACTTCGGGTCCAGGCCATATACACTAAACAAGCACGTCGCCACAGCATCCCCTTCCCCCACACTTATATGGAGCGTGCTGGCGACTGCTAGACACAGGATGTTTCACAAAGAGAATGACTGGCGCCACTGTCAAGCAAGGCATTAATTCTTGCTATAAATAATACTGTTAAATGAATATCACATTTAAAAGTCACAATTTTAAAAAACTTAGCACTAGTATTACATATTATTTACCAGTAGAAAAAATTAAAGTACACTTTTGACACATAGCCCTACCATATATTTTAACAGATATCTGTACTGTAATTTACCCACGTAAAAATATGTGCCCTAAATTTTAAAACTTAGATATTAAAGCTTTTTGCATAAAAACGTAACTAAATAAAATTAGTAAATAAGAATCGAGTTACCCAAAAATCAGTACGTCTTAGGAATTAAATTATGTTCCAGAAGTATAAATATTGCTCGTCTCAGAGCCACTTGCGTGTTAGAAGATAGGAATATTAATTAAATTAATGATGGATTGATGGGCGACTGTCAGCGGAGTGCAGCACAATCACCGTTCGTTGAAACAACACAGCAAACAAAGTTGTACCTGCTTTTGCAGTAGCAATGGTTTCAGTTTTCATGCTGTCACAAGGACGCTCTTGTTACATGCCACCGTGCTGGCTGCCATAAGTAGGTGCGTCCCGTCGCAGTCAAGCAGCTGAAGTTAGGGACATGGGCCAGCACAGTGCACATTGCTCTGTGCATGCCCGGGGCCCAGCAGTACGGCACAGCGCGTAGCTGACGGTAATATTTGTGTTGCATATTTACTGCTAACAAGCTACAAACTGATATTAAATAGTTTCAGCGTTCCATTCGTAGATTTCTATTGTAACAAATCGTTCCAGGAGTCTAAGTGTGTGTTTAACTAACCTTTTGGATTTTTAAAAAATTATTTTTTAGAAAATGCATACAGGCAGTTGGCGTGTGTATACAGGAGTATAAATACAGTAAGGGCCTACATTTTAACGCTGATCATTGTGCCTACTCGCTTTCGTTGTCTGCGTCGCTGTATGAAACACTTTTGTCCTCATTCACATCCATCACTTGCATCATGTTCGCTCGCACTTCAGTCACCGCGTCATCTTCCATCTTCATCCAGTGCAGATGATATTCCAGTGAGTTTACGACTCTTTGTCACCATCTCTGCAGGAATGGATCGCCAAGCTTCCAGAATCCATCGGCACACTTCTGGCAAAGAAGCCCTCTTTGGACTACCAGTTTTTGTCATCTCCTGTTGTGTGTGAATTTATTCACTGTAGATGCAGTGCATGTGGTTTTTCAATGGCTGGTTAATTACTGCATCAAGGGGTTGAAGCATTGCTGGTCATACCTTGCGGTATGACTGCAAGGTCACTTTTTGCCTCCAGCAGTTGCTTCTTCGCGACCTATGTAGTATGCTCGCGATTGTTGTGTAACACCAGTAACAATTTCAAACTTGCATGCACCCCAGCTGTCTGCACCACACTTGTAACCCTGTCCTTCACCAATTCTTCCGACATCCACCCTTTTTTCTTGCACTCTCACAATTATGCCAGGCGGAAACTTCTCCTTTGGCAGTGTCTTGCGTTTAAAAACCACGTACTGCAGCAATTTCCTGCCATCTGCGGTTACACACAACATGACTGTGCACCTTTATCAGCTCCTGTTTCTAGTATTTTGACAGAGAACCAGTTGACGCAACAGTCGTTTTCTGGCATACCGAAATTCACTGGAGTCTTCTGGTCGACGTTTCCTCTGTCAGAGCTGGTAATTGTTGCACTGCCAGAGATTTATTATACCAGTATATCTCTGAAAATTCAACATCGCTTCCTCATAGGATCCTGGCAGTTTCTTGGCAATCAATGTCCTCGTTAAACTCGGGGTCTTTTCGAGCCATGAAGCATTTCAGCCACCCGTAGCTGGCCTTAAATTCTGGGACTGGAATATTTTGACGCCATGCAATCTTGCTTGCTTCAAATAATATAACTAGTGTAGTAACAGCATAGTCATTTTTTCTGGTATCCAGGATGTACTGGAGCAACTCATGATTGTAGGAGGGAGATCATTGAGTACTTGGCAGGTGGAGGGGGAGGCAGCTAGCACAGGGGGTGGCAGCTTGCGGAGGGGGGAGGTAGCTACAGCGAGAACACAGAACAAAGTCAAGCAGTTGTTCACTCGCAGTCACTTTGTCTGGCGGATTGTTGTGTGGTTGCCACGTTTCAACAGGCGCGGTTGCCACTTGTCAGGAATACTAAAGTCGGAGTGTGGCCTGTCTACTAATATATTATTTTTCCTGATATTTTTACCAAGAAATTAAGGTGCATTCTATACGTGCAGCTGCATATGTGTGCACAAATATGGTATATGGCTCATTCATGGCACGTTTGCTGCAGAGTGGATGTGATCTGTTCATAGTGGTAGACGTATTGACTGTTGCACGGAATAGTAGCTTAGGACGAACTAGGGTAGTTTGTTTTGAAGACCAGTTGGGAGCTTTGGAGAGTAAATTCTGGGTATGTTAGTCAACGAAATTAGTTTGGCAAGGAATAATTTCAACTGTGTACTGGTGATGCGATGGGGTCCAAATCAGCAGACATTTATGGTTCCACATTAAAAAAAGTACAATTTGTCTCAACATACCGTGCCTCCTTATTTGGTGGTGGCTGGGTCAACTACAATCCATTCATCCTCCTTAGCTTTGTGCTGGTTTCAGCTCTCCAGGAGAGTCACTTGCTGATACCATATGCATCTGGAACATCTACCTACTTAAGAGTGCGTGGTAGATAAATGAACGCTGAAAATATAAATTGATTTCTACGCTTTTTCGAAGCCAATATGTATAAAATACTCAATGACAATCCAAGATAATGGTATTTGTCAACTTTATGAGTAAATATTTATCTAGAATTACTCATTCGTTACGCGTGATCTCTTGCGCCGTAGTTAAATGCACGAGGTTCTGGCATCAGATATTGTGCCTCAGAAGTTCGTAACACTGGAAACAATTTTGTTTAAAATGTTGGCTAAAACTATTGTCTAGGATTGCTGTTGTTTAATTTTTGCAAATTGGTTTCAAGAAACCTACAGTTATAGATTAATGCTTATAGCATTTAATTATGTACCACGCCCTCTTAAGAATAAGCGCTCCCTGCTGGCCGAGTCTATTTATTTAGAAGCCTGGGGCCTCTACTGGAACTGGCTGACACGAACTACCGGTAGATTCAGGGAACTCGAAATTTCAGTCAGTTCCCAATGGACGAATTCTAGCTGCCTCAACATAGCTTACACCTCTGCATTTGGTGTTCCTGATCGGCGTTACTTCACAGTGTCTTATAATATATTGCTCGTATAAATGCTGCTATTTGTAACAGACTTCTAAAATAGGTAGTTATTGATTCGGTTGTATACACGTATATATTTTTTTATGTTTGTAACCTCAGAACTCCATTCATAAACAGATTTGGAAAAAAAAAAATTTTTGTTGGAGAAGGGATATTTACAAATTGGTCTCATTTTAATTTTATTGGCATTGGACCGTGGATTTTGAAGATACACCAGGGAACTCCTTAAAATTGAATAACAGTGGTCAGCTCTTAACATCAAAGTCTTTGGCGCTGGTGAGGGGTGATATGAGGTGAGTATAGAGCAACACTGGAATGAAAGGGCGGGGGAAACTGGAGATTCCCTAGAAAACCAGCCGACCAGCACGATTCCTACATTCGAAAATCTGGGGACCGACTCTGCCGGGAAAAATTGAATACAAAATGTGTAATGATTAAGATATTTGGAGGTTTATGATAATCCAAGACTAGGTAGGTACCTAACTATGGTCAAGGACTTTCTGGACTGACTTGAACTGCAAAGGCAAAATGAAGCTACTTAATGATAGACAGCACGAATGTGGAAGGTAGCCACCGGAACTTCATAAAAAATCAAGAGATACAAAAATTTTAACAAAAAGTAACACTGGCTTAAAAGTAATCTACTCTGAAAAAAAAAATTACGTTATTTTCGGAGTCAGTGCCAGCCAAGCTGTTACGAAATCAAATTTTTTGAACTTACGTTAATTTCATAATGTAGCAATACTTAATCAAACCAGGTGCTCCCCTCCCAGCCTTGCCGTATACATCCGCCGCTGCACCCCGTACTGTTCATTGCTGCGTGGCTACTGTCTGTGTCAATTAAGAAATTCTTAGTTGCAGTCAATGTTAAATTTCATTAAATTATATATATATATATATATCTATGCTACTTCATTACTTGTTTGTTAACCTTGGCTGGTACGAACTCCAAAAATAGCAATAATTGTATATTACTGTCCTAATAAATTTATTGCATTCTAAGCCATCTTAAAATAATGTAGTTATTTTTTACTGTTTAGGTTTTTTTTTTCCAGAGCAGATTATTTTGCAAAATAAATTTTTTTTAGATAAAATTGTTTGGTTTTTAGTATTTTTTCCAGGCTTCAGGTAATGAAAGTGGTGTTTTGCAACCCCTAAATCTCCCTTTGACTTCACCCCTGGAACAACTATTGCTTTATTTATTTGCTTTTCACAAAGCTATCATATAAAATAATCTGACAGTTCCGAACGAATGAAATTATGCTCAGTAGTGGCCTCTACTAGTACTTCTATTTGACACACAACAAAGTGTTAATATCGCAAGCAGTTTAAAATACAGCGCTCGCAACATCAGCTTTCACATGCTGTTTGAAAGATTATCGTAATAGTTTTTGTTGAAGTGAAACTTTTTACAAACGATAGACACATTCTTAATGAAATTATATTCTACAAGATAAGTAATGAGCTGTGCATGTTTAGGAATTCTCCAACTTTTCCACTCGTATTCGAAACGAAAAATTTAGGCATTGAATATAAAAGGTGAGGTGAAAGTTAAATCCTTGCTATTTGTTTACGTCGAACATGTTTAAAACCAAGTTGCATTCTCAAACACAACTTTACACACTCATTACAACCCAAGATGTCTCCGTTATGTACTGAAAAACAGAGCATACAACAATTTCTTGCTGCTTATAACAAGTTTTATGACAATGGAAACAATTTCGTCCTAGAAGCCCTGCTGGTCTCCTGCACTGGCAGAAAGAAAGGGTTTAAGAGGAGGAGCTGACAATAAGGGCAATATTGTACCCCAAGATAACCGACTGGCCATTGTCAACATCCATCTTGTTTCTCACATATGATAAACTTGACTTATACAGTATATCATTGAAATAGGTAACCACAATAAGTACATATTGTTACAAGATTACATAATTTACATGTGGGAAATTCTCTGAGCTCCTTGGGATAGAGGTCTTATAATTAGATATTAAAGGTGTTTAATTAAGTTCTTAATTTATTAGCTCATAAAGCTTACAAAAATACATAAACCACACTCTTATGAGGCACACAAATACTACTGTGCCACAAAAATGTTAACTAACTTAGACAATTAAAGAACAAAAATCTTTACCATCAATTAATTAAAGATTAAATCACAATAAAAGTTCAGTCGTGTATCCAATTAAGTATTTCAAATAGCGACAATGTACAACGTTAACAGTCCGAAGTGATGATGAATCGCCATGTGCTGCGCAGCGCTCCAAGAGCACCACTGTCTTCGCTCTTGATGTCTTCGGTTTGACTCTCGTCATGCACCTCTATTCTGTCCATCGACCCGTAGCAGCAGTCCTCTTTGTTTTGTCCAATACTGCTACGAAGGTGTGTGTCTGCAGCCTCACAGTAGAATCTGACATCACCAAGAGACGTCTTCACCAACCCCTCTCCACAAGCTTAGCACATTCTTCTAGCAGGACCAATAGCGAACTCTCCCCAGATCTGCCGGTTCGGAGTATTTATACCTAACCTGCCGGTCGGGGAGTCACCGAATTTCAGGGATCTAAAAATAGACATCACATCATTCGTACCTGCAGAGAGTCAAATCATGGGCCAGTCCACCTAGTATGATGCAACATGCTTCCTGCCAGGCCAACACACACAATATTATTCATATGTTGACACTTTGACATGCTGCCGGTTTTAATTGTATTGTTACAAGTTTGAGAACACACAAACTTTTCAATGTGGGCAATTCCCATGAGTTCTTTGGGATAGAGGTCTTATAATTACAAATAAAAGAGTTAAATTAAGTACTGGATTTAATAGCTCACAAAGCTACGAAATACACAAAACAGTAATCAACTAGAACTCTCACAACACAATTAGTTATGCACACAATTACTCCTGTGTCACAGACACGT
>PNEQ01132718.1:0-20188 GCA_003012365.1 Medauroidea extradentata | reverse complement strand
TATTAATCGTAGCAACTCCCAATGAATATAATGTTTTTATAGCAATGAACAGGATGCTTTTGTTTACATTACAGCTGTACCACCTGCTGATGGTGTTCTAAAGTAAAGATTGCGCTAATGCAAGTTCAATCGTTCATTGTTGAATGCAACTGTGTCTAACATTCATTTTCTGTTAATCATGTTTTATAATTATATGACTGACAGTATAATTTGATAATCCTTTTATTTTAATTGAAAAATTCATTACAATCCAGGTTATTATACTGTTTTGGTACGTTAGTATTATACTGTTAAGTAAATAAAGTATTAATAATGTTTGCACTTTATATGCACTGGCGCAATTTCCCCTCAATCTTCGGCAAAATAACACTTATATAATGTTTACATTTGTTCTATTGAATTTCATTTCACTTACCTCAAACAGACTGCTAACCTTTCTTTTGCACCAACTGGACTTCTACAGTTAGTTAAATTTCGCATTAATCCGTCTTCTACGATACTTAGAAGAGCTTCAAACTTTTCATGGGTCATTCGGTAATATGCGAAAAATTTCACATCGTCTTCCAAAAAAACCAGGAAACAATGTATGGAATTCACCAAATTGGAATATCTTCCGGTTTATGTTATGGATCCAGCATTTACGCTTTCTTCGCCGTTTACGTCTCTCTTCCTCTTCAATTAATATTGCACTGACAACTACGACTTCTTCGTCACTTTCCATTGCAGTGGCTCAGGTGACACTGTCCATAAATTCGTGCCGTCCGACACCGCCGGTACCGGTTGCCGGGTGGATCGGTATATTTAAGATTTTCCGTCCGTACCGTCCTTCCCGTCCTAGTGCGCGCGTACCTTAACGGAGTATAGAGTATAGTGCACGTAAAAAAAAACGCCGACATGTTATCAGCCTTCCGCATCAGAAGGAAGGATCAGGGGGAGGGGGGCCTAAGAAAGAGACGAGAGACATGCACGTAAAAAAAAAGCCGAAGGCGACACCTTATCAGACTTCTGCATCAGCAGGAAGCGTCGAGCAGTAAACAACTGAATACATTACGGATAAAAGTGGCGTATGTGACGCAGCGGGCCCAGCTACTTATGGCTTTCTTCTCGGGGATTATTGTACCATGATGTCCGATGAAAGGCACCAGACGCGTCTTCACGCTTGCCAGTCTGAGCTACTCCATTCATGTAGGCCTCATTTTAACTGATTTTAACTATTGCTTTTCGATTTCCGAAAAAGGAAATGGGGCGGGGAATTTTCCCTGACTATTCCGTGACTTTTTCAGGCCACTAAAATTCCCTTACTATTCCTGGTTCTTCCGCCCTGTCGCCACCCTGATTAAACAAAAAAATTAAGTGACAAGAAAAATATTCAGTTCTCTCATTTGCTCACGCAAGATAATCAAGAAATACTGCCTACAAGCAATGAGTAGAGCCATGGGTCTTCACAGCAGAAAACGAATGGTATCTGAGAAACTAAAAATTTAAAATAAACACAAACTTGAAATAACAAAATTCTTCCGGGCGCGGTCTACCGCAATTTTCATCATCATTATTTTAATTTTTATTTGTACCACATATTTTTTCTTATTAAGACACAAAATGTGACTAAATTTGGCTCTTAAGAAATTTTTTTATCTCTCATAGTTTTTGCGTAATGGCTTGTTAAAGTCATATTTTGCATGTTTTCCGTTTTAACGACCACACTTAAACCAACTGATATACCAAACTGAAAAAAATCACAGTGGATAAAGACATTGCAGGCTACAATGGCATGCTCGTAAAATTAAAGAATAAAAATTATTTTAATTTTTAAAAAAAATTATTGAATTTTTAAAATTTGTATTTTTGGTTTCAGCATTTTTTTTATTCTAATAATTTTTATTCTTTAATTTTACGAGCATGTCATTGTAGCCTGCAATGTCTTTATCCACTGTGATTTTTTTCAGTTTGGTATATCAGTTGGCTTTAGTGTAGTCGTTAAAATGGAAACATGCAAAATATGACTAACAAGCCATTACCCGAAAACTATGAGAGATAAAAAATTTCATTAGAGCCAAATTTAGTCAAATTTTTTGTGTCTAAAATAAGAAAAAAATATGTGGTACAAATAAAATACTAAATAATGATGATGAAAATTGCGGTAGACTGCACCCTTAAGAGACTGCTGGACTTCAGAAAACCGTCACACAAAAAAAAAAAAAAAAAAAAAAAAAAAAAAAAAAAAAAAAAGAAACAAATGTGACTTCTAGTTGCTCCAATGAAAGTGTTGCACAAAAGATTCCTTCGAAAAACTGGCACCAGTATTTCTTATACAACATTCACAAGGTATAGGCCATTTTATGTACTGAAACCATCAGATGTAACACGTGATACATGTTTATGTAAACAACATAGCAATATAGAATTCCAAGCAAAAAAGCTTAAAACAGCTTGCAGTGATAGATGATGAAAACCCCCATAACTTGTGTAAGCTCATAAGTTGTGATAAAAACAAAGCACAGTGTATGGACAATTTGAGTACCTCATGTAAAAATTAAGCTATCCCAGTTAACGATGCTGTACCACCAGATCAACAAATAACTTGGAGAAAATGGATGATTGTAAAAGAAACATGGGAGAAAATCATATGTGGGCAAAAGGTTCAAATTGAAGTCAAAGTTGCAACCAAAACAGACGTATGAGGAACTGTAAGAGATCTAAGAGAAAGTTTTCAAGAAGGAATGAAAAACTTCAAAACACACGTGTTCAACATAAAAAATCAAAATAAAGCTATCAACTTGTGCAAAGAGAGTGTAAAGGAAAATGAAGCTACCATTCTTGTGGACTTCTCAGAAAATTATGCTTGTAAATTGGCCAAGGAAATTCAAATGTACCACTTTGGTGCATCACATAACCAGGCTACTATACACTCTGAAGTAATTTATTTAGCTGAAGGAGCCATGAGAAACTCTATTTCATTTGCTTCTATATCTGAATCATTAGATCATAGTTCAGCAGCTATATGGGCACATCTTAAACCTGTCCTTTCGTTTCTCACTAAACATTTCCCACACGTAAAAGTAATTCACTTTTTCTCTGATGGGCCATCAACTCCACACAGACAAAAGAAAAACTTTTTCTTATTTTCTACTTTGTTTTTTTTTTATCTTGGTTTTCTGTGTGGCACATGGTCTTTCTTTGAATTTTCTCATGGCAAGGGGGCAGCTGATGGAGTTGGTGGTAGTCTAAAAAAGACTGTGTTGTTTACAGAAATGATATTCCAGATGCCAAAACATTGTTTTCACTTTTGGTCAATCATTCTGATATGAATATATTTTACGGGACACAAGCCATGATAGATGAAGTTGCTGAAATGATAACAAATCCAAAGGCACTTTCCGGAACCCACAATATCCACCAGAAGCAGTCTAAGAGTAAGCAACGTGCAGTTGTCAACAAATGCAAGTAAGCCTACAAAGAGATCTACGCTTCCAGTGACTCTGATGAAGAAACAAACTCATCTGGTAAACTTCTTGAAGAACCTTCAGTTGGCAAAATACGACCTGGATCATACATTTGTGAAGTATTTAGGTGGGCCACGGAAAAAAACTCGGTTCCGGTACGTTGGAGTTTGCCAGTCAGGAGTAGATGAAGATGTTGGCAGCATAAGAGTTATGTTCTTAAATGTTTGTGGTGATAATAAAATGCTGTTTAAACTAGAACATAATAGTAAAGGGTAACAGTCTATTTTATAAGCTTGAAGGAAGTGTAGATGTCTTTGAACAAAGGCAAAACAAATAAAAAGGATAAAAACTAAGTGTAAAAAATGTAAATAAATGTGGAAGTGTTCTTGAGTGTAACATAGTAATTGTACTATTTAATTTTGTGTTGTGAAATAGAAATTAAGTCTCACGAGTATGCATATTCTCAAAATTCTTACTTGTTCTCGTGAGTGTTACCACTACAAAATTTTTTTTCCAAAGCCATTAAAGTGTTAACATATATTTACAAAAAAAATCAGCAAAATACTACCAAAGATTTATTGTGGAGAGTACAGAATAGTTCACAAACTAAAAATACAGTAGGAATTTTTAAAATGCTGTCCTCATAATATTTTGGAAGATAAAATAGGCCTATATTATATAAAAATAGTATAAAAGTTGATTACATTTTTTTAGCATATCACAAACATAACTATCAAATTGACTTATTTTTGTTACAAAATTATTACATTTTGTTTATTTTAGTAGTTAAAAATGGGTAACACTCCTGAATTAATGTATGACATGATTACCCCTTTTTCGTTATTTCTGCAGAATATTTTTGAAAATGTCATAAACTGTTGTGTTTCATATAAGAATGTTTAGGGAACCTTATGCTACAAAATTAAACTTTTTAAAATTCAAATTGGTTTTTCGAAATTTCAAAATGTGAATGTGGCAAGTATTTTGAAAACGACCCATGTTTGTTGGTTTATGAATGTGAGCCGAACTCCAAGGAGCCCGCTCAAATGAACAGAATCCTGTATTTACGGCACTACGACCTCTTAAAGCTTCAGCATTACACGCACTTTCAGGCGCAGACAAACTGGATTGATTGCAACAAAGGGAAAAATTATGTGGTGGAAGGCATTCAATAATGCAAATGAGGAAATGTTAACCGTACTCAGAACTAGGAATGACACTTACCCTTTCTGAGGAAACTATACTGACTGATATAGGAGCTGTACAGTGGTAGCTATTTATTCACAAGAGATGTGAAGATGAAAATCTAACTCCAACTAGAGGCGCCTTGCATCTATGACTGTTAAGAGCTCAGCTTAGAGCAATCATTGTACAACACCCGTCTACCGCTATCACTAACATCATGCAGCAGTATCGTAGATATGCTGGGAAAAGTTTTCGATGAAAGCAAACTTAATTCTTTGCTTATTTTTAGTGTTAATGAAACTGTCTTCTCGACAGTGCAGAAAAAAAATCACCAAAGGTGATTGCACTAAAAAAAAAAAAGGAAAACAGCAAGTAGGTAGCATTTCAAGTGGTGAATGAGGAATCAACACATTAGTCTGTTACAGAAGTGCCAGTGGGAATTTTGTTCCATCTATGATAATATTCAAACATATTTGAATGCATCCTTCACTGAAAATTGGTGTCCCATGAAGTATTGTCAAGACTTCAGAGGCAGTTTACGTAAACACAGAGCTCTTCATAAAATAGCTGGAACACTTCATTGCATATGTCCGGCCATCAGTGGATGAAAAAGTTTTGTTGGGAACACAACACATTCCAAAAATTTGGCACTATCCAGTTGGCACGGGGCAGTTCCATGGGAAGGTCAACCAGCATACCAAATTTTCAAATGAACATTTACTAGGAGTGTTACATATCATAAGAAAGCCAAAAGATTACTCTATTAGAAACAGGTGTTAGATTTGTCATAAACTATAAATTTACAATAACAAAAAGTAACAAACATTGTAAAAAATGTTTTCAGGAAAACTTTTAATTGTGTACAGGTTTCTTCCCTGATTGATATCCCATGATTTATTAATCAAAAAAAATATATAAATTGTTCTGTTCAATTAGTAATGCCTATAGTTACATGAAAAACCATAAGAAAAGTAATTTGTCACATGCGCTCTTTTATTTAGGCTACAACCAAGGTGACAATATTTTTACTTTTACGTCCAACACCAAAATGTGTGTTTAGTTTTGTACAGCCAACACGATTATTTGTATTGGTATCATAATACAGATGCAAAGTAGGAATGTTATGGGCATCAATATCCACCCATAATAAACATTAATTTAATTGAAGTTTTTTTTATAATTGGGGGGTTGGACGTAAAAATTATTTTACATCCGACACCAAACTATTTTTTTATGCAATTACAGTTTGTTTATTGCACTGTATTTTAAGTAAGTTGGTGCTACTGTTAAATGAAAGGTCACTTCCTGTTCCTCCTCAAGACATATTGTTTGTGTTGTGTTGTTATTGTATGATAATATGTATTTGATTTTAATGCCATCCTAAAGTGTTATATTTTGAAGAAGTATTCATGTCTATTTCTCTATGCAATGAACCCTGAAGTTATTTTCCTTTGTAGCATTAACTTATTTGAATAAGTCATAATATTTAAGACAAAAATTGAAATTTTAGGTTATAGCCTTCACTAACAAGGAGAAAATGGCTCGTCGCAGAGAGAGGTTAAGAAATGATCCAACAGAGCTACTGCTTTAGAAAAGGACAGGCGTAGAAAGAAGGTGGAGAGACAGAGACAGAAAGAAGTATCTACAAAGAAGGAATTAGAGAAATTTCGTGAGAGAGAGCCCCAACGAGTAAAGAAATGGTATCACGAAAAAATTAAAACAAAACAAAAATTGACACCTACTGAAGATCAACCTGAAAGTTCATCAGTGGCTTTCAGAAATAAGCAGTCGTTAGGAAAATAGGAAAAGATATGAAAAGAGTTTATAACAACTTGCCATCATCACCAAGGAAGAGAATGCATGTTGTGAAATGTGGCTTTCTAATTCATTCTACTTGTGGGTATATTTTGGTGGGTGAAACAAGTGGTGGAGCAAAAAGAAGAGTGCAAATTTTTGAACACTCTCCCTCAGCCTCTAATGATGAAAGTGTTTCCCCAGACAGAGACATTAACATTGCAGAGGATGCTCACAATGGAAATGTACCTGCTATGACATTGAAACCTAAACAGGACTGGGTAGTTGTCAGGTATGACAGCATGCTTTTCCCAGGTGAAGTACAGTCAGTTAAGGGAAATGAAGTTGAAGTGAAAGTGATGCACCCTTCAAAGACTGGGAAGTATTATTATTGGCCTGAACATATGGACTGCATTGCATATTTTCAAAATGACATTATTAAGAGAATTGCACCTCCTGTACCCTGTGGAGGTACACGAGGACACTATATATTAAAAACTTCCATTACTAATTAAACATATCACTTTCATTCCAAGTTTAATGTCATTCTAAGTAGGCATGTTGTGCACAGTTGTTTTTGAAATGTATTAATGTATACAATTATAGTTCTTTTGAAACTACAGAATCATTTATCCACTTCCTGTGTTAAATTCTTTGTATAACTTAATATTTCTAAGATGTATTTTACTCTCTACACCCAAAAACAATAACAATCTTCACAAGTTTTACATCAAACACCAATTAATTTTACGTCCGACACCACTAACTTTAATATATATATATATATATATATATATATATATATATATATATATATATATATATATATATATGGGTAATTCTACAAATATGGGAATATTTACGTCCAAATGCAATATTCTTTAATGTTTGACTTTACTTAATATTATTTTAATTTCACAGTAATTACCTGCTTGTGTTCTGTCTTTTAAATTATTAAAAAACCCAAAACTCAAATTACAATTTTGAAAAAAAAATTAAAACTCTTATAAATGTCATTCACATGGCTTGTCCCATTCATATGATTTCCCTCATTTCTCCTGATTATCCTTGAAAACAAATCTGTTTTCTTTCTTTTTTTAATTTTAATTGAAATTATTTATGTTCATAGATTAGTATTCACTAAACAAATTGTAAAAAAAAAAGTGTGTAGTATAATTAACTACAAACTTAGTCCATGGGATATACGGTCATTCACATGCCTAAAAATTAGGGAATTTTTTTTGGAATTAAAAATATTTATGTTTGGTAACAATGCTTGAAAACAAATATGGATGTTTGTTGTTGAATTGTGCAGGTGTACAGTTTGTTTTCATTAAAAGAGTTAGTGTTGGAAACGAACTTTATTCTATTTTTAAGGTAAGAGTTTTTATTTAGCATCATTAACATGCCTTGTATAAATTTATAATTATATAAACTAACCTAATTTTAATAATACAGCAGGCGTACCCTTCCAGTTGAAAACACTCAACAGAAATATAACCTAGCTACCTTCTAACTTGGCTTGCATAGGACCAATATACTAACATTTTGTCATTCACATGTCAAATTTTCATGTCATTCGCATGCCTGGGCAGGGACATGCGAATGACATACTGATCATATAAATGGCAGTTGAACTATTGTTGCCGTAAGTTAGATTCCATCTGTTAACATTTCATTTCAGTGACAGTATGTAGCTTAACTCGAAGAGTGGGATTTTACATTCATTGAACTTAACAGACTTTTGTATGCTAATAATAAGAACAAATAAATAAAATATATTTTACATTGTGCCTTTGGACCATAAGTAAAAATAAAATTATTTTTAACTATTCTAATTCAGACAATATTTGTTATTTTTTTATTATACAAATAAATTATTGACATCAGATAAGGTTAAAATTATAGTTTAATGAAAGTAATTCCCAGTAACTTTAACAGCCAATTTCATGAATACTTCAGGTATGTTCACTATGTGGTTAAATTTTTATAATATTGTTCTTTCCTGTCTATTACTTCCATACATTACTATAATTTGATTGAAGCCTAATTTATTTCTCCCATTTAAAAATTCTCACAACCCTCCTTACTTGAGAAAATAACACTTTTAAAATTTTTCTCTTCTGTCATAATAAAAATCATCCTTGCATACGATTCACATGCCATTAAGTTAAATATTGTTTTGTTTAAATCTTGATGTATTTTGAATAGTTAAGGTAAATATTTCCCATTATTCTAGGTTGAAAAAACATATGGGAAAAAAAAGAAGTTCAATGAAAATGAAATAAAAGAGAGAAGAAAATTGAAAGAAAGGGGCAGAAGGAAGAGGATAAGAGAAGATCCCCAGAAATATGAAGAACAAAAATTAAAAGAGAAAGAAATATATACAAAAAATAAGGAGAAAGGCATTGTTAAATTGGTATAAAATATGACTCGCAGTGAGCTGCGAAATAAACTAAAAAATTGGAAGCAGTATACAGCAAAGTATAGAAAAAAATAAACGGGATTTGCAAAACGGTATTGAAGGTTCACTTCCAGACAGTGATTTAGAAACTATCTCTCACCATTCAAAAGCTAACACTCCACAGAAAGTTCAATAGACACCACAAAATGTTAGCGAAACGAGATCATTTTAAAGGCAACTCAGCAGTTCAAAAATGCCATGCAACCCATGTTTGTCCTGTCTGGGACCTTCAACAAGTACTACTACTCCTACTTCTTTAGTTAATAATTCAGTTTCAAGACAGAAGCAACAAGGGAGAAAGACTGTTAAGACTCAATCGATGTAAATTGTATAGTGAACTTGTCAAACTACGAAAACAAAATGTTGAATTAAAGAGAAAAGTTGACAAATATCGAAAAAAAGAATACAGAGAAAATAATCGATTGGTTTCTACCAAGAAGAAAAACTCTATAGACTTGACTCCAAACTCTAAAGTTGATCAGGTGCTGAAAAATTGTCCTCCAGTTCCCGTTGAAGTGCGCAAGAACCTACTTTTTGGTGCAGCACTGGAACATTAGCTGAAGTATAATGTGCAAAACATGAAATTGCATAAAGAAAGGCAGGTGTTCACAAAAGTAATTCAGGGAAAATTTTTTAAAAAATACAAACTTCTTACTAAAGCCAAGGGATATTTGTCTTCAAAAATGTATAAAGCAAATGAAACCTGAACAAATATCCTGCTGTATGACAGGAACAAAAATTCCTGAAAAGATTTTGATGAAAAAACAGAAGCTGTATTTAAATTCTACTCTCATTGAACTTCATAAGAAATTCCTGGAGAAAAGTACTTTCAGCATCAGCTATGCCCTTTTTTGCAGATACCGGCCGTTCTGGGTTGTCCAGCCCAAAATTGAAGGGAGAGATACCTGCCTTTGTGTACACCATGAAAACATGACTTCATTGGTTTCAGCACTAAAAAGAGAGAATGTGATTTAAGAATCTTCAGTCAATGAACTCATCACAAGTTTGTGTTGTAAGCATCCAAATGTTCCCTGCTACTTGAGAACATGTGATACATGTAACAAAAGTTCAATTATGTACAATGAATCAGTCCATTAGGATAAGGTTGTGTGCTACAAAAAATGGGTAACTACAAAAAAAAGAGTTAATGTGAAAACAAAACAGGAAATAAGTGTGCAAGTAACTAAGAGACAACTGAAGTTACTGTAAGAGATCTTTCTTCACTTTTGGACAGTTCTCTTCTGAAATTTCTAGTGCATGTAATGAACATCAGTCACCAATTTAACACCTTCAGTGAATTGAAGAAAGAGGTTGGCAAAAATAAGATAATATTGCACATAGATTTTTCAGAGAATTATTCATGCGAGTATAGCATTTTGGCACTTCTAGACAACAAGTAACGTTACACACAGGAGTAATGTGTACTGCAGAAAAACATGAATCTTTTTGCACCCTTTCAGATTCATTGAGACATGACCCTGCTGCAGTAATAGCTCATCTCTTGCCTATATTGAATAAATACCTAAATAGTGGAAATAAACTCATAACATCACTTCACATTATATCAGACAGCCCGGTAACCCAGTACCATTACAGAAAAATATTCTACCTTCTGCAGCACTTTCTTTCAAATAAATTTCTCCAATTACAGAATGTGACATGGAACTAGAGTGAAGCAGGTCATGGAAAGGGGGCTCCAAACGGTATAGGGGCTACTCTGAAACAAAGTTGTGACCATTATGTATCCTTGGGAAGGGATATTGAAAATTTTTAAACGTTTGTAGAAGTAGCTGGACAGACATCTGAGAAAATCTACATTGAAACTGTAAGAGAAAATGACATAGAAAAAAATAGATGAACATCTTCCTGACCTAAAGGAAATTAACATGTTCAAAGGTACTTTACAGCTGCATCAAGTCAAATGAAAAAATTCTTCTCCAAAACTAGAAATGAACTCTTTTGAGCTGTTTCAAATTGTGAATAATATCTCATTGGAACGTATACAACAAGAAAAGCTACTGCACCTGTCAGAACACCTTGAAGTCATTTATAAGAGAAGAAATGGAGGAAGGTGGAAACTGGAACACAGCACAGACTAGCAGAAAAAACTGGGCAATCAACTTCCCTATAACTGGGTTGCTGTCATATTCGATGACATTTGGTATCCTGGTAAGTACATGTGTTGGTTGTTTACTTTTTTTATTAATTTACTATAGCCTGTAAAGTTTGATTCAAAATATTTCATAATACTCAGTGTGGCATTGAATGCATTTTAAATTCATTAATCTAATCAGCATTTCTATTTTAGATTTTTAAATCAATTTTTTAATTTTTGTAATTATAATTTTGTTGACATTTTTCAGGTGTAATAGAAGACATCAATGAAACTAATGCCACTGTCAATTTCTTGGCTCGTAGTGGACGTGACCTGTTTCATGGACTGGATACCATTAAAGGCGATAGGCATGCAATTACCTTGAAAGGAATTTTGTGCTTGATAACGCCACCTGTTCCAGTTTCGTCTACAAAGTTTGCAGTGCCAGGAAAAACCAAAACTGACACACTCTGCAGTGATGTTCTGCAAAGATTCTAAGATTTTTTTAATCAAGTTATGTTTTCAACTAAGTGAAAGTGTTAACAAAACAAGTGCTAGGTCTAAGTATTTTAAATTACTATAATCTCAGAGAAAAGGATTTAATTAGAGGCCTACTTGAATTTGAATCAGATACAATATGATGTTAACAAAACTTAACTGCATTTTATTACACACATTACATCTGATAATTTCCATGCTGTCATTAGCATGCCCGTATATCTCATCCACATGCTCAATGTCATTTGTATGGCTACAATAAAATACAAATGCAAAAATAAAACAATATACAAACATTTAAGCTCTGCTGATGACATGTAATAGTTACAAACCCCTTTAAGTATTTAAGTATTTTTTTGTTAAATTTTTAAACATATTTTAAATTTTTATTTTTTGGGGTAGAAACATATCCTATATTTGTAGAATGAAACAAACGGTTTCATAATGGTGTTTTACTGCAGCTTGATGTGTGAACTAAAAAATAAAAATTAATTTGCAGAACTAAAGCAAAACATTTCCCAGAGTTTTGACTTTAAGCTAAGTGATGCAGCTTTTATGGACTTTTCTGGTTTATGTCCGACACCATGATAATTTTTTCTTTACGTTACCTTTTAATTTTTGTTTTCAAACTGGGCATCAAAATGTTTGTCAGGACTTGTTTTACTAAACCATTTAATAGTCACTTCATTTTCAATTATAAAATTGTACTAGTTACAAAATATTGAGTTAAATATTGTCCGATTTCTACATCCGACACAGTGGAATTGCCCACTAGTATTCTTCTAAAGAAAGTTTCATATCTTATCAGTGAACCTTTAGCTAATATTTGAAATTGTATGTTTAACTCCAGGGATATTTTCCTGAGCGATTAAAATTGGCAATTGTAAAACCAATGTTTAAAAAAGGTAGTAAGGATAAGGTAGAGAACTACAGGCCAATAGCAATCCTTTCTACTTTCTCGAAGATCCTAGAAAAATTTATTTATACAAGACTAAGTAATCACTGTAAAATTAATGAAATACCATCATCTTCCCAATGTGGTTTTAGAAAGGGCCTTTCTACAAATGATGCTATACAAAATTTGACATCTTCTGTTTTAGAAACACTTAATAAGAAGGATAATGTTCTTGCTATTTTTGTGATTTATCTAAGGCTTTTGACTGTGCACAGTTGTGCTACATGGAGTAAACAAAGAATGGAAGTTCTTGAAGAGTGTCTACAAGTCCGTCACCTCGGAGCAGGTCTTGATACTCTCCGTCTTGGGATAGACAATTATAACAACTACCTGAACATGTATGTAACCGATGGCTCTGGAATATGAATACAGGATGCAGCCAGCGCATTCGCTGAAGTGTACGCAAATACTGAAGTGATTGATCCCGCCTTTGAGTTCCTCACCAATAACTTTGACAAAATATCACACTTTTATGGTGTAATGGATGCGATCGGTACTGTTCAGACTGAAATTGCGGAGAAGCTGTCAACGGAGACACAACTGAATAAGTATCCTTGTTTGTAAGCTTAAATTTTATGGTATTGGTTGCAAATTTAATCAACTAATACATTCTTATTTAACTAATCGATATCAAAAAATAGTAATTACAAATTAAAATTCTAAAGCTAATTATACGTCAACCCCATTGCTTATTAAGCATGGAGCACCGCAAGGTTCTGTTTTGGGACCATTACTTTTTCTAATGTTCATAAATGACTTGCCAGCATATTTATATAATTCAGGTATAGACTCAAAATTTGACGCCAACTCAGTTCTGTTTGCGGACGATACAAGTATTTTAATTAAGTCTGCATCCCGTGAACAATTACAAACGAAAGCTCAGCTAGCAATAGGTAAATTAATAGCATGGTTTGCAGCAAATAGGCTGGTACTTAATAATGACACGACCAATTACATAGAATTCCTTACAACTAATAAAAGTAGTGAGAATATTACACTTAAATGTAACGATAATCATTTAAATAACCAAACTTCAACCAAGTTTCTTGGCCTATATCTTGATCAGAAACTAAATTGGAAAAAACATATTATTCATATAACAAATAAACTTAGTGCAGCTTGCTTCTCCCTTAGATCCCCGTCATCATTAATATCCAAAGAAACACTTAAACAAGTATATTTTGCATACTTTCCCTCTGTTCTAAGTTATGAAATTATTTTCTGGGGAAATTCTGTTGATAGTAAAAAGGTTTTTCTCTTACAGAAGGGAGCAATAAGAATATTATGTAGAAAGCGTAGTAGAGATTCCTGCACAAAACTTTTTACAGATGAAAATATAATGACGCTTCCAGGACAATATATTTATGAGACTCTCTCCTATGTGGCGGATAATTTAAAAAACTTTCAGTTTAACAGTGAGGTCCACAACCACTATACAGGACATAATAGAAATCTACACATTCCCATAACTTCTCTTACTCTTTATCAAAAAGGATTATATTCTTCAGCTTCTAAATTATTTAATATGTTACCTATACAATTAAAGGAAATTTGTTATAGCAATAAAGGTAAGGTGGGGTAAATGTAGAAAGGGGTAAATGTAGAAAGGGGTAAATGTAGACACACAAAACATCTTAATAGAACACAGCCCAACAATAATATACTACACACAGGATGTTAAATATGGTTTAAGCTATTATAATTGGACAATGTTATGCATCAATAGTCTAAGCGCCAATTGCTAGTTAGGTATAAAACATTTTTCTGTATTGAAACCGTCTTATAAAAAGTTTTTACCCATATGTCCTGTGACTATTAGCATCAGATTAATACTACCAACATATTTTTTGAAATACAGTTTCAAATTCAAAAAACTTGCAGCATGTTTTACTGATAACTTTAATTTGGTGCATAGCCTATTGACGCATAACACCATCCAATTATGTGTTTCAAAATGATACCTCTCATAATAATATATGAGCATCATTTTATTGTAACTGGTGTGAAAATTTTATGTGTCATTTTCTAACAATGTTTTATTCTTATTTGCATAGATTATAGGTGCTTGAATTCATTTTTTAGCTAACAAGTTAAGATGGATCTTTAAACTTTAGACTTCAATGTGCTTTAAACCGAATTTATTTGAAGCTAACAGGTTAGAAGAAATATTTCAGTCTATTTTTACCCCAGAGCTAGAAATATGTGGGGTGAATGTAGACAAAACAATGGGGTAAATGTACACAAAATAGTGAGGTAAATGTAGACATGGCTAGTTTATTGTAGATTTTCAAAAAAAATTGTACTCATGAATAGTATTGCTTTAAATTGGCATTTTGAATGTGAACAATGCCTATATAGCTTTATAATTGTATGTTACATGTGTGTGTGTGTGTGAAAATACTTGGATGAAATTTTTACACAGTTGGCAGAATAAAACCATTCTGTTGATCAGTTTTCACAACTGTAGGCCTAACATGTGAATGCTTTGTGTTGGTCTGCAATGTCAATTAACAACAGAAGGTTTTTTTGGGCATGTTTCAGGTTAATCAAGTTGTCAAAAGTGAACAGTGATAAATATTGACCTTTAACTGTTAGGCATAGAATGTCTCGTGTTTATGTAAAGAAGAAACCACCAATTGCATATACTTCAGAACAAGTTAAAGCTGCTGTACAAGCAGTTATAGAAAATAAAATGACCTACAGGCAAGCAGAAGCAGTTTATAAAGTGAACCAGAGTGTTACCTACCAGAGAATTACGGGACGGAAAACATCTTTAGATAGTGTTGGGCAAGGAAGACGAACTGTGCTTTCATAGGAAGTTGAAAAAGATATTGAGAACTGCATACTTGCTAGGGCAGAGTGGGATTATCCTGTAGATAGGGTAGAACTTTTGGAGATTGTTCAGGAGTATGTGAAATGTAACAATTTGAATACTCCCGGTGTAAGGCACTTGGCTTACCCACCCTATTTATTTTCCAAATTCTGTTTGTGGTGTGAGATAATAGCTTTCTTTGGCCTAAATGTAACGTAACTTTCGGTGTAACCATTAAGAACTAAAAGCCTATTTATATGAGTTTTCCGGTGTCAGCATAGGTCTAATGGAATCCCAGCATGTCTCGCGATCACTAGGTATAGAATGAGGGTTAGGATGAGTCGCTCGGGAGAACGGGAGACCCGGCTTGCCAGTGTGTAGTGCATCGAGATCACCTAGAATAGCTATTAAGGACCTGTGTTGTAACCGGGACTTAACACATTTGTCTGTGTAGACCACGGTAAATGATTGAAGAAAAGCAAGGGACGTTTATTTATTTGCAATGGTTGTGATGTTATTTGCTGTAATCTGACGTAATTAATTTACGAGCGGTGGGCTGAACCTTAACTACTAGTAAGCTCCATTAACAATTTAAGTGCTATGTGTGACAGGCGAGAGCATTCAGGGCTAAGGAAAGTGTACTTGTGTATGTAGACTCATTTGTTATTGTTTCGTTAAAGGCGGGAAGCCATCTTGTAATTTTTTCCTTCTCGTTAGTTGCCCAGAGATATGTACAGTCTCGAGAATCGCCGAGCGCGATGAAGTTGTGTTAGTAAAGACTGGGATAATGTGTTTACTCTGATGAAACTGTCGTTTCAATGCGTTTAGGAATGCTCTCAGGAGGTAGTGTGCTAACCCATGGAGATCGTGCTGTGGTGCGCCATCTCTGGGCACTTCTGGAGAGAAGTGGAGAGAGAGGATGCTGGGAGTCCAGCATCCCGGACGTTCTTAGCTATCTGACTATCTAAGTGATCGGACGCGTGCGGGGAGAGCTCCCGCGGGCACACGTGCCATGGAGATCCTTTAACATCGGGGCTACAGCACCTTTCTTTTTGGTAACGTGAGCCATCGAGCTGCGCATTTAATTTATTTGTTCCGAATTTAGCTACATATATCTTTTACAGTATAAATTGAGAGTTGGGTTTTGAGGTGAGAGCCCACCGCGTGTGTTGTACAGGGATCTGTAACTGTGTTGCGTAGATTGAATCTGAGTATTCAATAAACATCGTGCTACTAAATAGTACTTTTATCATTTACTGGTGATAGTAATCCCTGGGTGCATCTGACAATATTTATATTTGGTGGTTTTCGCTCTTCTCTTCTCGTACCCACGACACTGAGGTAAGAACTTGTAACTCTATCACTGAACCTACAGCTAGCCGAGGACATACCGAATCCAGCAATATTCTACGGATGAATCAGAGGGCGCGTTTGTGCGAGCACGTGGTCAGCGTAGGCGCAACGAGCACGTGGTATGTGTGTGAAGGGGAATAGTGCCGCCACACCGGGGAAGACTGGTATTTATCTTTTATGAAACTGCATCCTAGTCTTAGCCTCAAAAAACCAGAACTAGAGCAAAAGAGATCCGATGCTTGCGACCCTTTTGTTGTTCATGATTTCTATGAAAAACTTGAATTTGTATTGAACTCGGATGAGAGTGACTTTTGCACAGATCCATCCAGAACTAAAGCTATTGGAGCGAAAGGTTGCAAGTTCTTTTACCGGAAAGTCGCAGGAACTGGCCGTGAAAATATAACTTAATTGTTATGCAACTGCTTCTGGAGATGTTCTACCACCACTCATAATTTTCAAGGCAAAAGGAGCAGTACAGGCAAGGTGGACGAACAGTGATCAAGAGCATCCAGGTACAATGTATGCTACTACAGAGAATGGTTACATGGAAGAATCAGTTTTTTCTCTTGGCTTAATGAAGGACTGATCCCATATGTAGAATCTGCACGCACAAACAAGAATATACCCAACAAGAAAGCTGTACTCATCATGGATGGACATAAAAGCCATGTAAGTATCAGGGTTGTCAATGCTGCTCTGAAAGCTGGTGTAACTCTTGTCACCTAAGTCATAAACTACAGCCACTGGATAAGTGTGTTTTTGGACCCCTGAAAAGTGGCTGGGAACAACTGCTTGTTAAGAATGGTCGCCAGTGCCTATTTTCATCTCAAAATACCATTGACAAGAAAAGGTTTGTCGCTCTCTTGGCACAGGCTTGGGCGAAATACCTACCTGCAACAAATATAATTTCTCGATTTGTAGAAACAGGGTACTTTCCTGTCAATGAGAAAGTTTCCTGAAAATGAGTATGATCAACTAAAATTGCAACACTTTCAGGAACTTCAACATCAGCAGGAGCCACAAATACAGTCAGCTGATTTATATATTGATGAACAAGAAGCTAGGACTGCTCCTACACACAGGTCTACTCACAGCCCAACTACAGTGCAAATCTGCCTAACACCCACTGTACAGGTTTGCACAATCACAGAAAATGCAAAAGTACAAGAAGGAAATAATGGTGGGTTCCCACCTTGCTTGGTGTCCACTTCTCATATGCCTGACACTGTTTTGGAGGTAGAAGAACAAGATACATTAAACTTGCCAGTTGGCAATGACAAAAATGTTTTTGAAGACGATGGAGGCCTACATGTTTGTGTAAATCCATTGACGGCTGGTAATAACAACGAACCTATGCCTGGCACATCTGGCACAACAAAAAGATCAATGAAAGATGTATTTTTAAATAATATTAAGAAAGAAATATCACAAGGCCAACAAATAGGCCTAAAGCCTTGCGGAAAACAAATTAGGCTTAAAAAAGAAGCGTATGGAGAGGTTCTAACAAGTAGAGATGTTCTTAATCGACTCAAAGAAGAAGACAGAAGGAAAAAAATAATATCACAAAAGAGAAGAAACAAAAACAGCAGGAACAAGGCTGAAGTCCTTAACTTAAAAAAAAACCCAAGATTGAACTTAAAGAACAAGGTCCAAAAAAGGACGGTGGTATATGAAGACACTTCTTCAGATTCAGAGACAGAAAAGTTAAATGAGGAAGTGGATAATCTTAATGACAGCACAGAAACTTCAGATCTTGAATTATTGCAAGAGCAACAAGATCGGCCCAAGAGTGAGGAAAACACTGGTGTTGGCTCACGCAAAAAATTGTTTGTCAAAAGCTATCAATTGTGTGTTGGAAACTACTTTGCAGTTGATTTTGTAAGCAAGTGGTATGTTGGACGAATCACCAACATTCAAGGCACCACAGTAGAACTTAAATTTCTTGAACACATTCCTGACGAAAAGTTCAAGTGGCCTGTAAGAGTTGATATGGGCACTGTCGACAGTAAAGCCCTATTTTTTGGGCCAATAACTGTCATTCACTACCTTTTTCTCTCTCGCATCCCTTGGCAGTGATTGACAAAACATGGAGAAGCCTACACAAAAGAGGGGATCTGTGAAATATTTTTAAAAACCTTTTATGGCTTGTGAAATTGTAATAACATTTTTGTAATAGGTACTCATATGTGTTAATTTTATTGATAAATGAACATTATACTTTTTCTTTATAAACATTCTCTTATTTTAATATTTTGCCATTTTTGTGAATTAGAAAACACTGTACTATTTAGTGCTACATAACTTTTTCCTATTTTATATATAATTTTACAAAAATTTAGGCATGTAAAGAAGCCATTTATGTTTGTCTACCATTACCCGTTAAACACATCAATGTATTTGTGTAGGCAAGACTAGTGTTGTATACATTTACCCCAACAGTCGGGGTAAAAGCAGACAATTGCAGAGTTTTTAAAAAAAAAAAAATCTGCACAAACCTAATTAAGAGCTTTTGGTTATATGTTTCTGTTTAGAAGTGTTTGTTACATAATTATATACTGATCTAACAAACCAAGTTTTTGTGAAATGTATGGTTATTTTTTTACGGGTACTTAAAAGTTAGAAAATGTAAAAAGGGTCTACATTTACCCTATCTTACCCAATAAGATGTTTAAACATAATGTTAAGGCAATGCTGCTCACAAATGTATTTTATTCTGTTCAAGAATATGTAAATTTTATTGAGGATAAATAATCTATATTTCATATTTAATGTTCATGTTCAACTGCAAATTTTTGTAAGTTATTTAATGTTAAATGTTTTCTAAAGTCTTTAATGCTCAGACTATAAAATACTTTATTAGGCTATATGCAGATTTTATAGTGTAAGCATGAAATGTAATATGTAAATACATTTTAAACTTTTGGAGACTATGTTAGGCTTCTAGTATGTATGAAGTCCATGTTTCCCTTGTGTTTGTTTTGGGGCCATGAGCCTAAAGTGATTAAAATAAATTTTGAATAAATGAAATTTTTTAATTCTGTATAGTCAAGAATAAGGTGTGAATTTTATAAAATGGATGGTATTCTTTGGGTATTTTAGCTTATTTGTGTATGGTATTTAGGTACAAGCTTTGACGTATACAAGCTTTGTTTACTGAAAACAATTGTCTATTTGGTAGAGTTGCCATATTTACAGCATTCAACTGTTTCCCTCCAAAATCAATGGTTGAGGTTAGAAGAAGGTTGGTCTTTGTGTTCCTGACAAAAACAACTGATTCAGGTAAATATTTTACTATTCATAGCTTATGTAAAAGTAGTATGAGCTGTGTCACACCCGGGACCGAATTTGACAATTAGTTTCTATAACTTTAATTCATGTTTTCCAATTAAGTAACTGTTTTGAGAAAGTTATTTTTTCACTTTATGTTATAGCTCCGTTCATATTAGAAGATAACAAAACTAGGTTTAATGAGTTAAACAGAGTTCCGGGTGTGACAGGTAGTTATCCCGGGTGTGACACACATTGAGTGCCTGGCTTTTTTTCATCATTGTTATAAAAAAATGAGAACTATGATGGTAACAATGGAAAA
>PNEQ01132717.1:0-20210 GCA_003012365.1 Medauroidea extradentata | reverse complement strand
ACTTGTGCAACTTTAAATTCAACTCTGTAAAGACATGAAGCGAAAATGTACGTCTGTTGTCAATAAACCACAATTACTGCAATCGATTTTTGGACTAATTTCACCGTCGCGCACGAACCCACGCCCCAGCCGAGGTATATCATTTTCAGATTCAAAGGTATCAACATTCAACATAAGGGCAGAAGGCTGACCCATTACACGCCGTATACATCCTTATACCTGGTTAAGTTGGTCTACTTAATTTGTTATTAACAACAAAGAAAAAAAAAACATTAATTAAGACAAAAAAATTGAAATCACTGTATGATAAGAGGCCAAGTACGTGCTACGTGCCAGTGCACGTCACAACCCCCCACTTAACACGCAATGGCTTTTCCCAAGGGACAAACCACAGTGTTAAGTACACTCTTCGTACAACAGCTCATCACAATTATGGTTCTATATGCATTCCAATGTTTTACATAAGTTACATTACAATGTTTCATTATTACAATGATTACTTGAGTTACATAAAGTATACTACATCAATGAATACACATGGGCACTTGGGCAAATAACTCTTACTAGCATGCTCTACAATATTACAAAATTGCGGTTTTCCTAACCTCTAAAACACCACCCCATTTAAAATTTATCCAAATACAGTATACATAATTATTTTTCTTTACTCCACTACTGAGCATGAAATATTTATTTAGCACCATAGTATATAATATAATATACAATGTACACAATAAAAAAAATCAATTGAAAAATATACCATTTAAATTTATGCATCGGCTTGTGGCAGCACACTGTAGTTGCACCCTTAATTTAAACGTAACATTTCTTTCAATCTGCAAACCATTACTTTTCTTAATCCTAATAAATCACATCCTGTACACTTGGTTGGCTGTGTAAGGTTTAGTTGATTACATTAAGTCTGAACCATCAACTTATCACTCCCCAAAAATATGGTACATTGCTTTGGAACAACGACGAGAATGACCTAAACACTGAGTACACCCCATTGGACCAACGACGAAGGTGCCCAAAAATCACCAATTACATCACCACACAATAAAACAACTTCTTCACATAACCCTTCTCTGCATAATACCCTTCCTTTTACAGCACTTCCCTTTTACATCAAGTTAACAGCCATCAACGGCCATGAGATGGTAAACAACAAAAAAAATACAAACAGACCAAGCTTTTACAACAAACATTTTTCTTTTGCTAAACCAAAACAAATCAAATAAACCCTTGGGTGACCTAGCCTGTTGCTACAAGTCGAGCAGTACATATAAACTGAAAAGTTGCAGCAAATTCATGAATATGTTATGTCACTCATTGTTATTTATCTTTTATGATTCTACATGAGAAGAAGTCTATAATTTGATCCATGTTCACAATATTCGATAAATTCATAAATAAACAAGTTACAACACTATCATGCTCAGTCATGATCAATTTAAATGGAATTTAATTCACTTAAAACCTTAATATTGATCGAACTTATAATAAACAAATTCATCATTAATGTAATTTATTCCAGAACTCCAAACAGCAATTCACAAGAAACAAGAGTAGCAAAGTACTTAGTAAATTAGCTTGTGTATCAAATACAAGTGTGGTATTTTCTTGGTGGTGTTTTCAAGGTTCAAAACAATATACAGTAGTGATAGCAAAATGTTACAATACAATGCTATTCTATCTCTGTTGTCACCTCAACTCTACAATGGTTACATCTCATTTGTACGTATGTACGTATATTCATTCTTCACTAAACATTTGTTGTACCCAATACATTTCACAAAAAAAAAAAAAAAGAAAATTTACGCTGCAATTTTACTACGTCTAGGCATACTTTATGGCACCACAACAACACAAAAAAAATATTAAAACATTCCAAGAGCAATCAAAGCCAGATTAGCATACACTTTTACAAAGGTAATTAACTAGGTACACCTTTCATAACAAATTTAACTGACACCATTAATACTTCAACTACTTCTTATGATCAACCCTGAGAAGAACACTAATAATACCAAATGACTTTACCACTAATACAGTTGCTTTACTTGTTCAAATTAACCATATTCACTATCACCAATTTCCAAAAAAAAAGGAAATAAAATAAACTGAAGATACAATTGATTTATAGCAGCACCCAAATTTTCACTTCACATTATCAACTTAATTACACTTGTAAGCATTAAATTTTTTGTAACAAAATTCCAAAACAAAGCATATAATTATCTATTACTCATTAAATTTCAATTGTACTGGGAGGCTGCACCATAACCTCTTACCACTCAAACACCATTACTACTTCACAAATTCACACAGCCACATATACTCTATAATTACTTAAGGCGTACCTATTTGCACCACGACGAGGCACCCTTCCACCAATTATAAAACAAATACCTGCCTATTTGCACCACGACGAGGCCACAACCAAGATAAAACAACAAATATATCTGCCTATTTGCACCACGACGAGGCCAAATTCAACACCATCATCAACTTCCTCAACACAAGGCCAACCTTATTTGCTCCACGACGAAGGCTCCCAAATCACCATAACATAACCTCACAACGTCGACGCTTCTTACTCAACACATGATTCATACCTCCATTCACACACCTTCTCCCACTACAGCCACTTCCTCCTTCCATTACTCCTTTGCAGCACTCCCTTTTACATTTTACTAATTTAATAAAGCTCACAAATATATTAGCCAGTTTCTAACCTCAAATTCAAACCATTAACTTCCTTGACCTCATCCCATTACAATTATTATCTATACTGCCTTATATTCACCAAATTTTAACTGTGAGACTTAACCCACAACATTTGTTTACACTGCTGCTACATCTCAAGTACAGGTAAGTTAATCATTTTCAAACTTAATTTCTCAAATAATAATTGTTTATTTTCTCCACTGCTTTATTAACGTCTGCATAATTAACCTCTAATTGTTCATTTTACCCCAATTTCAATACTTGTTTACATTAACATAAATTATTTCTCAAACCTCTGCATGAATCCATAATAAACCTCAGGGTTGACCAATGTCATAAAATTTCCAATTATGTACCTATACATCACCCAAGTTTTATTTAAAAAATTTAACATTTCAGTTACTTCGACCTTGCCCACAAGGTGAAAAACTATAAACAAGCTTACTCAAACTTCACAAAAATCAATACTATTCATGTACTGAAGGTACTTAATTACATAATTCCCATGTTGTCATAACCCTAGTGGTGCCATAACCACATAATAACTTTAATTAAATTTTAAATGTTTCAGTGATATCTTCACTAATACCTTTAAAATACACACAAGTCCTTTTTACCCTGTCAAAAAGGTCCCTCACACCACATCATTCCTCTTGCTCCTCTGAGCACAACACAGGGCACACACTGTCAATCCTAACCTTTATCTTTACCTTTCCTCGTGTCCACTCCTGCACCCCCCATCTCTCGACTCTTCTCTGCACCTCCAACTTCCAAACACACACTTCACCCCCCAGTTCTTCTTGGCCTGTCAACATTAAGATACCTAGGTGCCATTCCTGCACCCCCCACTGTTCTACCTCTCTCACCTCAATAATGCCATCACAACCTTTCTCTGTCCCCCAGAACGCTCTGTCCATTTCCCATTTCTGTAGTCTCACCCCCCAGTTACTAATAAATTTGCCTTTTCTTAGTCTACTCTCATTCTTTATACAGTCACTATCTTGAATCACCTTAACTACACACTCGTGTGACACAACATTGATTTCTTTCATAGGCCTAACCTCACCTTTACCTTCCTGCACCTATGTCACTGTCTGTTCCTTTAGACCTAACTCTATAACCTGCTCTAATCTATTAAACACTTCCTCACAACTCTTAATTTCCTTTTTCAGCTCTTCGTTTGCCTCCTTAACCTCTCCCTTAATTTCTCTGACCAGTGTTCTAGTCTGTGCCTCTAACATTGATTTAATTAATTCTAATAATTTTTTTCCTGTAGTTGCCATGATTTTAGATTATATATACAACTGGTTTCAGAAGTGAGTCAAAGTGTATTAATGTAATTTACCTGTATTCATTAAATAAAAACTATGTTCACATACCGCTTGTTGTCTTCTCGGTAACTTAGGGCACACAAAAAAAAAGACAGTACTTGATAATTTAGAACGGCTCACAGCGGCTACCTGCCCGCACTGGTAAGCACTAACCTGTTGTTTGACAGCTTTCTTCTCCTGCTACTTAACCTTGCAGCTCTTCTACTCGGCGTTTTTGTTGTTCCTTGTTGACGTGACGTGTTTCCTGTACCGCCGGCGGCGACTAATAATGCCGCTGTCCTGGCACTGGAAGGGCTGGTTGTTGTAGCGGGTCCTAGGGCCGCCCGAGGTACTTTGGTTCCCTCAGGTCCCAGTTCCTTGGCACCAGAATGTCACGGGTCCGTCTACGTTGTTGTTATTTATTTGGAGGTTACGTGTCCCTGTTCGGGCGGCAGAATGTAGTGGTGCTGCTTCGCTCTGCCGTGTTGTATGTGTCGTCTGTAGAGTTATATATGTAGTTCCTTGGCACACTGCGACACGTGTAACGGGTTTACGTGCTTTGGGTTATTGTTGTTACTGCAAGATGTAGCTTGCAGGATGACGATACCAAAAGAAACACACCTATTTGTTTTACGATTGTTTATTTGCAGCTGTGATTGTGATCCAATATAAATAGGTGTACATTGTCAACAACCAAAATGACAGGATTAAACGGTGACGTGACCGGAGATAGTTCGCCCAAAACAACTACTCCCGAGTGTCTGCCCAAGACAATAGAGACGCACGGTACTGCGGTTTACAAACTTAGTACTCGTAATTTGCTTCAATCATGAAGATGGCTATACTATTCTATATGGTGCTATACCTTGGCACGCCTGGAGCTACTGAGTACAAAAGAGAACAGTAAAAATTTTAAACCAGATGAAATTTAATCAGAGAGATTTCGCCCCCGAGGCTTGACTTCCCCGCGCCAGCGCTCCCGTACACATCCTCCCTGTCCCGCCATGACACTTCGACTGATCAAAACATTCAGCCTGCCATCTCCCGGCAACCGGTCACGAGCTCCGATGTACGACGACTACCTTTCCTGGGCGGACACTCGGACTTAATCGGCCGAGCTGCGGAGTGATACATCAGGATCCAACTTGCCTAAAAAGCTGGTTAATTGACGTTTATAACCTAAAAATTGTACGTAACATAGATACTGATAAATTTACAAAGCGTTTAATTCCATTATACCAGCTAAATATTCATTAGTTTATTAATTGGGGATGTGCAGCATCATCAATCTGTCGCGGATCAACACCTTCACGGAGTTTTGCGCTCGACATTACCACCCACGTTGATCGAGAAACGCCCTGTAGAGCCCCCGCATTCCAGCACGTCCATGTACGTGCCTCCAAGCGAGTGAACTCTGACCTGCCTGCCAGATAAATCCATCCAAGCACAGGCCAGCTCAGAGCTTATTTGAAATTTTAAAAACCAGCACTTCTCTGTATGTGCTTCCAAGCAAGAGAACTATGACTAGCCTGCCACATAAATCCCATTCCAGGAGAAGTAAGCTAAGAGGCTACTTGAAATTTACAAAATCCAAACAAGGCAAAATATAAGAAAAGTTTACTTAGATAAGTTGCTTGAAATTAAATTAGCTTTAAAATGAGTCTAAACACAACATAAATCCGATAACATTGACACGTAAAATTAAATACTTTTCTCTTGCTTTAAAGTTAAATTTAAAATTAAAAAGAAAATTTTAATGTAAAGTTCTCTACTCGCATCCCCAATTAATAGGTTGGATCCCGCCGTATACATCCTTATACCTGGTTAAGTTGGCCTACTTAATTTGTTATTAACAACAAAGAAAAAAAAAACCATTAATTAAGACAAAAAAAATTGAAATTACTGTATGATAAGAGGCCATGTAAGTGCTACGTTCCAGTGCACGTCACAGTAAGAGTAATCTAATTAACGGTATATTTGAATCCTTCCAAGTATTCGAATTTTTTCGGCCGTTTCACTCTATTTAAAAAAAAAACTTTTAACTAACGTATTTTTTTTTTATTCCACCTGCAATACCCAGAACAAAATTTGGCACATTAAGTAAATTAAACTATTTGTTAGGATGTGGAGATAAACAGTGGTTGAATACATAAGTTACATATTTTCTTTTTTTAGTACCTTGAGGGGAAATAATTTCAGTTTTTCAGCACCTTACAGTTCTCACTTCAAGTCATTTTCTAATGCTGCTTTATTGAAGAAATATATTATTAAAGGATATTTATTACATCAACTATTTTTTTATGATATTGGACTGTTTCTACTTTGCATCACTCATCCACACATACACTCCCTACAATACATATTTATGTATATTACATCATAGGAAGATTACAATAAAATAACTATTTACTAGAAGTAATGTCACATAATGATACCCCATTGATGCAGTTTACATAGTTTTTACCATCATAAATAATCATTCTAGGAGGAAAGAATTGAAACTGCCCTGTTATTTTTACTTAACACACAGAAAAACCAAAAACCCAACTTTCATTGTTTTGAATTGACTTTGCAGAATAACTGCATCTTAAAATTACTCTTTCCTATACTATTTCCTCTCTTAAGTGACAATACATCTTTGCGATGCTAGACAGCCTCTTAACTAGAGCACTCAAAGTTAAAGAAGCATTATGCTTCAAGAAAGCCGCTTTAACAGTGCGATAGTGGCTAAGCATTTTAATGTTGAATTCAGAGATCAATAGATATGAATTTATTTCTTCTAAAAATGGGTAAGAGGGGGAAACTGAAAGAAAAAAAAGCTTCTTCATTAGTTGGGGCCTTTTTCTTTTTTAAAGTGCTATATCTAAACTTTTATCTAATTCACCCAAGTTATCTTTAAATGCTGTGAATAGCAATTTGTTTTTCTTTTTCATCCAACCATGAAAACTTTAGTTTCAGAATGAATCCGGCTGCTCCATGCCGAACACTGCAGTTTACAGCCAACACACTATTTGCACTTAACACACATATTCTCAGTCAACTGTAACATTGCTGGCGACGCCATTTTATAAGATGCCTAGAGCAATTACTGGCCATAGAAGTATAGGCTTGTAGAAAGAAAAATAGTGAAGTTGAAACATTTGCGCCATATTGACTTTATAAATAAATAAATATTTTAAGATTTAATTATGGCATCCAGTGTTCTACTGTGAACCAAACAGAATAGCTGCAGTCTATGCACAATATTGTGTAGCGGTTTACGCCATTGCTGTGGGTTATGTCGGTAAATGGTTGGAATTAAATTTGAAGGAAAAAAAAATGCTGAAACTATAGTTATTCAGTAAACAAAATGTAATGATTACTTGTAAGTAACGATTACATTTATTTAACTAGAAGTAAAATACAAGTGAAAATTACATCGTCATAAAAGTAACGAATTACAAGAATTATTCAAAAAGTTATCGTTACTGGTGGTAACGCATTTCCTTGTAATTCGTTACATGCCATCACTGTGTGTGCGTGTGTGTGTGTCTATATATATATATATATATATATTACTGCGTTGGTACATACATACCTCATTAAAGCGACGAGTCATGACAATAATGTGTGGTGCTTTGGTCGTCTTATCCGTCTTCATCCACGCTTGGCCTAGGAACTCCCTGTACGTACAATCACAATCAAGACATTACAACACTGTGCGTCTACTGCTATTATAAATGTACGGTACTTATTACAATACAATACACCTCTACATTCCGTACATGAACTGCCTAAAAGCACCGTGTAGAACATCCACAATGTCAAATCACATTGTACAGTGCTCTACACAAGCACACAAACTGGAAATAACAAAGTTGAGTATAGATGTCAGTTGAGACGCACCCTCTGGCTGCTCCTCGTGGCTGGGTAGCAAGTACTACAAGCTACATGATACATGCAGCAGTTGTCACGTGTTAAGTGTGTGTACATGTGTTTAGTACATTTAGTATACTCTGGCTGTGTGGTACGACAACAGAACCAGCGCGTAGGTGTATCTTCAAGGTAGCTGTGTATTGCAGACACTTAGTAAGTACGCTTAAGCTCAAGGTAACGTGATGGTAAAGAAAACCAAAAGGATCATTAATTCATTCGAAATTATTTACATTATTTACACCGCCAATCTTGAACAACTTGGCTGGACAAACGAGCAATTAGGTTACAAAAACAGGACAACAAATAAACACAAAATTTTATGTTAAGTAAAATTTCGTTGCTCTTATTGCTCGTAGTAAGAGCAGTGGCCGGAAATTCAAAATTTAGAATGGTATAGTTGAAGAGTTAATTACTTGGATAGAAAATGTTTCGCACACACACTCTGATTTAAAATAATTTACTTCTTTCATTTTAATACTTTGTTTCTTTTCTTTCCATGGCTAATCTAAAACTCAGGTTGGAAATGGTAGATTATATATACATATATATATATATATATATTTTTTAAAAAAACATTTGGGCCACTGGGTTGGTTACGTTAAGTCAAAACGTAATGAATAAAACTTTCACCAAAACAAAAAACTTTACCAATATGACATGAAAGTAAAAGATTGTAGGAAAATTACAACCAAATATATTTCTGACTTCATTAAATCATGCTACTGCAAGACAGTGGCCTGTAAAATGGCGGCACCTTTCTAAATATTCTGTCTTGCGCACAAACAAAAAGTGAGTTATAACAATTAAAATGACTGAGAATTTCAAGCAATAAAAAACTGTCACCATTTCCAATACTTATTAGCTTCATTGTAAACAACACTGCCTGGATTACTGTGGCAATTATAAAAATGATAATAGAGTTGTACTTAAATAGGCAGCTTATCGCCTCGGCGGTTGAAACTGATTTAATCTCCACCCGTTGCTCGCGGCTAGTTCGAAAGCCTTCGCAACCTTTACAAAAACTGTAATCTGGTGAAAAAACTAATAACGACGGCTAAAAATTGGAAAATACTAATGCATTAAAAAATAAATAAATCACACAAAAACAACAAAATAATAAGGATGGGAGCCTAGCCTACCAGGTTACAAAAACTAAACTCACCCATACCTACTCTACCAGGGGCGTTTCCTAACTAACCATAATGGGTACCTACAGTTACATCTATAAACAAAACAATGACAATTAGAGAAAAATTACATCCTTGTTTCTCATGTGAGAAACAAAAAATAAAGAAACAAACATAAAAAAGAAAAAATTATAATAATCACAGATTATTAAAATACTATTTCCGGTAGCGAAGTGCTACAGTGAAGACAGTCAGATAAACAAATTTCCCAGTTATAGCAACTTTTTTTCCATGTCAATTTACAATCAAATTTACTTGAGAAGTCTGACACTAATAAACTTTCAACACTGTTAATTGACTGCGTATAATACATCCACAGCAGCTGCCCACACCTGAAGCTTACTACCGTATTTGTGGGCATACACAACGACCCCGCATATGACACGAGTCATGGTTTCGATGGTACAAAACATTGAAAAAAAGTAAATTACTAATTTTGAAATTTCAGACAGAAAAATATCCTTTTCCTTTGCCAGAAACATTAAAAATTTAGTTTAATATTTTCAATGCATTTATTACCGTCATATAAACATCACAGTAGACACAAACGAATAACATTGGCTACTACTGCCCTCCAGTCGCTCAAGAGCCAAGGAAATGCAGGGCGGCGGCCGGCGACATCATCATTTGCTAGCAGCTGTGCGCGACTAGGCAACGCTGGACTGAGGCATGCAGCACGCTACATGGCAATGTCGGGCTTCAACAGCTACTTGCAAGGTCATTGCATTCCTGTACGCAGTTGTCTGCCAGCCTAGCACTAGACAGTAGACACACGAATGTGTGGAATGGTACCTAGATCCTCGTTTTTTCCGCCCGAGCAACACGAGAGTCTTGTGCCTGCGAGACAAAGGAAGTAAGTATGCGGACCCAGATCCTCGTTTTCTCCGCCCGAGAGCTGTAGGCTGGCGAGACAAAGTATCTCGGCACGCGCTCCAGCTGCATTAATCGCCGCTTCGCTGCGAGGAAGTGTCATGAATTACGCCATCAAAATTTTGTACCTTAAATTTTATTTAACAAAACAGGGCACTCGTTTTCATTTGTGACGAAAAACGCAATTCCTTGAAACATTGTACTACTCCACAGCTTACAGTTTAGCATTCAAACAATGTTTAGGTTACCAAAAATTTTTGCACCTTCATATAAGTTGAGTAGCAATTTTTGAAAGCCAAAAATATGTAAAAATAGTTGTCTTATATGCCAGCAAATACGGTACAATGTTTCTATTTTTAGCAAAATTGCAGTGTGCACAATTAAATTCTCAACAAGCTGGTTCATATTTCCAAGTAAAAGCAGAAAGTTAAAACACTGTACTCACTCGCTGCTGATTGCAATAAAGATCTGATGATCAACGTACGTCATCTGCTCCGCAATTTCCAAGGCTGACAAGGTCTCTATGTTCTCTTTACTGGGCAACTGAAATCAAAACATAGAGCAGCATCCTTCAGGTAAACCTGATGTATTAATGTGTTTCTCTGAAATTGAATAATAGATCTATTTCATGCAGAGACAATAAAAAATTAACCGACACAACACTCCCAAAGTGAACCCTTCAACCAAATTAAAACAGTAAGGAAGGCAGACTCATTGAACTCTCATTGTCAGTGCCTGTCCTGAAAAATATATCCTTTTTATCTAACAATGCCTTTTATGATCTTTAAAAGATCTGTGCAATGCCAGCGCATGACTGGATTTATTTGCTTAGACATACTCCATTGCGAAATAAATGACTGTCAAAAGAAAACTAAAAACAAGACAAGAAAACATAAATAAGCAGAGTATGCTTTATTCATCAGGATACATACACAACATGAAATTCCAAAACTGGAATCTGATTCACAATGATGCATTTAGAGAGTATGTGTTAAAAAGAAGTCGCGGACCAGACTACTACCACTGGGCTTCAGTTCGGGCACAATGATACCTTTAGAGAGTCTGTGTTGAAACAAGTACTACCACTGGGCTTCAGTTCAGGTGCAATGATGCATTTAGAGAGATTGACATCAGTTCACCTGGTCGCCGAGACGTGCAGAGTTTTGAATTGTTTACATTTATACTTAAGACCTATTTGTTCTACACAGATTTTGTAATCAATTGACCAAGTTTTTGGAACTTTGGGTAGGTTCGTATTTGTAGTGGTTGTACGATATTTTATTTATTTGTTTATAATTTGGAAAATATGTTTTTATGGCACGATAAAAATAGGCACTAATAAGGAGTTGCTAGCACTGCTTGCAGAAAGTGAGATTTAAAAATTTTAGTTGAAATGGAAGTTTACAATTAGGATTTATTGATTTGTAGACATACACAGATTTCCGCTGTTGCCTACAAGGGGAAAAAAAGGGGGGAAAAACAAAAAGAAAAAAGGAAAGGAAGGAGGGGGGAAAAAAAGGAAAGGAAGGAGGAAAAGAAAAAGAAAAATTCAAACAAAAGAAGAAAAAGTTCTCATCATTTCAGTCACCACTCACCACCAAAATGTCCTGCAGAAAACTAATTAAAATTCTAGTTTCAGAACGATAACACTTCAGTTCAGTTCTAGAACGCCTCTCCAAACTCGTCATCATCCCTCAAGAAGTCTACATGGTAACAATAGATGTCACTGCTTTATACACCAACATCCCCCATGCTTCTGGACTGTCAGCTATCGAACACTACCTGAACAGAAGACCTCATCAGGTGAGCGAGGCTGTGCATCCGCTCACCTGATGAAGCAGATGTAGTCTGCGAAACGTTGTGACCGCGCGTCTGCCGAGAAATGTGTTCGTCCTATGTGTGTGTGTTTCTATCTGCAAGTACCATCCTGTGAGTACTTGTGCAAAACTCTTTCTGTTTAAATTGTAATTAGTAGCCTAGCGGCCTTTCCCGCCATTGTCCTATTATGTTAACACTCTACAATGGTACCATCAACACCTCTGTCCACACCAAACCTACCAACAACCTACAGTATCTGCACTTCAAAAGCTACCACCCTTACAATATGAGAATGTCACTACCTTACAGCCTTACCACAAGGGCAAAACGCATATGCTCCACCGAGAATGACCTAAACAAACAATGTGACCAGATAGCCAGAGCCTTCATAAACAGAGGTTACCCCAAACCAATTGTTCACAAACAGATCCAACGTGCCATCACTAACGCAGAAACACAAACCAAAACCACCAATTCAGACATCCCCCTGGTTGTTCCTTACCATGAAGGTTTAAATAAACTCAAGACCATACTGAACTCTGGACACTAAATCCTGGCTGCTTCACGACAGACACAAGACTTGTTCTCAAGGCCCCCCAGATTGGTTTTCAAATGACCACCCAACCTCCGCTGTAAACTAGTTTGTCTGAAACTCCCACCAACTGCAACCTCCAGCAAAACAGTTAACCCCAGAGGCTCCTACCCCTGTAACAGTTCTCGCTGTGGTTCCTGCATCATTCATCAGCCATCTACCCACTTCAACAGCAGACTGACAAACCACACATATCCCATCCAAGGTAGCTACAACTGTGCTACAACAAACCTGATATACCAGCTCCAATGTAAACACTGTGATGCAGAGTACATAGGTCTAACCACCAACACTCTAAGACAGAGAATGAATGGCCACAGAGCTGACACAAAGCAAACCCTAGCTGGGCGCAACATCTGCCCACAAGAAAAACCAGTCGCAGCTAATGCAGTTTCCCACAACAAAGACTTTGATTCCTGCTACAGCATCAAAATTGTGAACTCCTTGCCATCTTCTTGTAATAGTTCAGAACTCAGACGCTGGGAACTGGCCTATCAATATATCACAAAACCAAGACAACATCCAGACCTCAATATTATATACGTAACTCACTTTTCCTCACCCCTATACATTGCAAGCCATCACAACCAGACCTACATTACTGTCCCATGTTTGAAATTCCCGCCATGCTTAGTTCGTCTTCCGGCTGCTAGGCTTACAGGTAACAGCAGCACACACTGCTGCTGGATTGCAGTGTGCCATGTCTTGCCGCCCGAGGAAGCCAGTTTAATACTGGCAAAACATCGCGACCGCGTGTCGTCTCTTCGTGTGTGTGTACCTATTTGCAAGTATCAACTGTAAGTACTTGTACTTCTGGCTGTTATATTACTTTGTTAGCAGAGCGGCCTATTTCCCGCCATTCTTATATAATCTAAATTATAGTTTCAGACCTCTAGCCATTTCAGTCACCAACTCACCACAACAAAACTGGGCATTTAAAATAAAACAGCTGCAAAATTATTACAAGGCGGTCGCTCTTGCGAGCTGTCAAAGGACCCTTGGAGATGAAAACCCAGAAAGGGGGAACACTCTTCCTTATGGGCGGACATACCTGGGGGACTTGAGTAAGCTGCACAAGTGTTCTGTGGAAGCCCATGTACTGGACAACCCTGCATGTTAATGTGTACTGCTGACTCCGGGGCCTCAAAACCTTAATGGAGACCAGGAGAGCATCAAAATGTGTAGGAACCCACGAAGCATAAGGAGGGGTGGGTGCTCTGGGCAAGTGACAGCAAGCCAGTACCTAGGTGTAAAAACTCAGATGGTGCCGGTTACGAGCGATAAAGCCCTAGGGAGGCCTGCCCTGACCTTTGCCGAAGCAGAGTGTCCACTAGTGTCTTGCTGAGACTGTGTGACGTGCCGTGCGGTCTTGGTGTCAGTCGAGTCAGGAAATCTGCCCAATCTGCCTAAAACTGTCATTACGGAACCAGGAGGAGCCAGACAGGTGGTAGTGAAAAGTCTCGGCATAGTAGTGCCACTGCAGGAAGTCCTTCTCCTGGCTAGGCTACCTGACAAGAGGGAGGTAAGGGAGGCCTGACAAGCTTCTTGTAGGACAGATTGCGATCCCCGAAACATTGCATTTGGTTCGTTGATTTTAACTTGTGTTGGCTCTTGTTTTTTATTTGTTGTACACTGTCCACTTTTTATGTCTACTTCCATCTTTTATCATATTGAGATCTGGTATGTGTGTCTTTTGTGTTTAGGTGTTGTCTAGTTCTTGACTGAATTCTATCTTTAGAATTCTTGCTTTTTTATTGTGCGTGTGTTTGTGTTTGTTTGTGTATAACTTATGGAATTCTGGGTTGTTTTCTTATGTTTTATGTGCTTTTTTCTGCGTTTGTATTTTGTGACTTTGTCAATACAAGTTTGGTCAACAAAACATGAGCAATGGAGTATCTTATTTGCCAGCATATAAGATGACAATTTTTACATATTTTTGGCCCTCAAAAATTCCTACTCGTCTTATATGAAGTTGCAAATATTTTTGGTAGCCAAAATCGTTTGAAAGCTAAGCTGTAAGCTGTGGAGTTGTATGATGTTTCAAGAAATTGCATTTTTCATCACAAATGAAAACGAGTGCCCCGTTTATTTTAATTAACTTTACAGTACGAAATTTTGACGAGCGTGATTCATAATAAAGGACACTTCCTCGCAGCGAAGCGGCGATTGCCGCGAGCGCGTGCCGAGATACTTTGTCTCGCCAGCCTACAACTCTCGGGCGGAGAAAACGTGGATCTAGGTCCGCATGCTTTCTTCCTTTGTCTCGCAAGCACAAGACTCTCGGGCGGAAAAAACGAGGATCTAGGTACCGTACCACACATTCATATGTCTACTGTCTAGTGCTGGGCTGGCGGACAACAGCGCACAGGAATGCGATGACCTTGCAAGCAGCTGTTGTTGCCCGGCGTTGCCATGTAGTGCGCGGCATGCCTCTGTCCAGCATTGCCAAGTCGCGCACATCTGCTGGCAAATGGAGATATCGCCGGCCGCCGCCGTGCATTTCCTTGGCTCTTGGGTGCGCGGAGGGCAGTAGTAGCCAATGTTATTCGTTTATGTGTCTATTATGATGTTTAAATGCCGGTAATAAATGCATTGAAAATATATAAACTAAATTTTTAATGTTTCAGGCAAAATGAAAAAAAATATTTTTCTGTCGGGAATTTCAGAATTAGTAATGTACTTTTTTTCAAGATTTTGTACCTTCAAAACCATGACTCGTCTTATATGCGGGGTCGTCCTATATACCGACAAATACGGTATGTCCACAAAGAAATAAATATGCTTGCAGAAAGTGATGGCGATGATTTGAGCAGCATTTCTAGTCGGGAGATGGTTGGGAATCTGATAAATCACTAGGACCTCCCACATTGACAGCAAAATGACCAGCGAAACAAAGATTCCCTTAGCTTACCGTCGGAGTAAAACAAATGATGAAGAGCATGAACATGAACCATTGTCAAAGAATAGAAGACCTGAGGAAATAATATGGCAACAGGTAAAGTTCGTGCATCATATTCGTGATTTTGACAATACAAATTCTGGTAGTCAAACCAGTTTGACTGAGGCAGAAGCTGTTGAAGTTTTTTTTTGCAAGATTACTAATGGAACATATTGCTACAGAAAGGAACCGGTAGTATGATGTCATTGTGTCCCTCCATCTAAGCATTCCCACCTCAATAAATGTATGAAAACAGACTGCGAGGAAATGTCCGTATTTTTAGCTGTCTGTACGCTTATGCCAAGAACAAAGAAAACAGCATAAATAAGTACTGGTCATGAGATGTTCTTCTAAAAACACCCGCTTTTTCATAATAATTTACCGGAACCATTTTCTTTTATTGCCGAGTAAGATGCATTTTCCAGACAACAGCGTTCCTGACAATTGTGATAGGTAGGCTAAGCAAAATTTGCACACCTGTTGACTGTCTAAGGGAGTCGTTCAGATCTGCAATGAATCCGTTTGCAAACTCGTGCATTGATGAGAGTCTCCTGCTGTTCAAGGGAAGATTGTTGTTCAAGCAATACAGTACATTCCCTCAAAGGGAAGTCGTTCTGGCATCACAATCTTTCTACCGTGCAACTGTGATACAGCTTCTGTACTACATTTTACTATCCACGCTATTGCTTTGTCTGACATTGAAGAGGCAGGAGTGAAGCTAGGAAAATCTAGTGACTTCGTAGCAAGCTTACTAAAACCATATCTACAAAAAGGGCACAGCATTTTTCTTGACAACTGGTACTCAAGTCTTACACTTTATGAATGGCTTCATGACAGCGGTACAAATGGACGTGGCATAGTCAGAAAAAAAAAACAAGGAAACAAATGCCGAAACTTGATGACACGCTGAAGAAAGGAGAAGTTACTTTCAGGCCATTCAAGAAATTATTAGCGCTAAAGTGGTGTGTTCGACGAGAGGTTCACATGCTGACATCCCGCCATAGTAACAACATGATAGAGATTCATTGCAAAAATGGTGAAAAAGTTATGAAATCAAAGTGTATCATGTACTACAATGAGAACATGGAGGGTTAATAATTTAGATATAATCATCAATTGCTGAGACAGTACGAAAATCGGGGGAAAAATACAAGGTTTTCTTTCAACTCCTAGATGTTGCAGTATTGAATTATAATATTCTTTACAAAACAGTGCCAGGAAAAAAATGTACCAGTAGCTCAATTTCAGCTTGCTCCCATAAGAGAACTTCTCGAGAAACATTCAAAATATAGGAAAAGTGTTCAGTGGTAGGCAGTTAAATGAAGAAACCGCAATATGAAGAAACCCTAATCAGACTACCAGGAAGACATTTGCCATCTGTATTTGAGAAGATGACAAAGAAAACTCCAACAATGATATACGTGGTACGCCAAAGAACAAGAAATGCAAGGAAACTAGGGGTGGTATTCTTAAACACTCATAATTGCGGCCCGCAAGAGAACCCACAAACTACACTCGCTTAAGTGTTGCTTGAGTGAGAACAGCCCACAAACAACATTCAAATCACTTTGCAGTTACTTGAACGAAAGCTCGGCTGAGAGAGCTCTTCTTCAATCAGAACAACTATAATGGAGGCTAAGTGTATCTAATGGGAAATCATGCGTCGTATTTATTTTGGAGTATCCTGTAAAACGTAATTAACTGCTGAAAGTTAGTAATTTGTCTTTGTAATTCCTGGCTTTATGGAGATAAAATACAGAAAAACTATTGCGAAAGTAGCTAAAAAATTAAAAGTGCACCGTATAAAACAGCTACAATTTAATTTGAAAAATAATGTATAAAATGAGAAACAAAGTTTCTGTCCAAGACCAGTAAAATAACATATACATTTTAAATATTAACGGACTGTATATGTTTTAAACGAAAACTGAAAATGCATTCTTCAGGTTGAAAATAGGTAATGTTCGCGAAGAGGATAGGCCCATGTCTCACGTAACTTTGCGAGACCATGCAACCGTAATCAAGTCGCAAATGACTCATTAATTGCGTTCAAGAATCCTGTAGTCATGCCGGGAAAGATGCGCATTGGAGGCGTCACGTATTCTCCGTGCAAATCGACTATGAATACCAGCATAAGTTATTAAATCATGTCGTATCTTCCCTGAGCAACTGATGAAGCAATATTGAATAAGACACAGTAACTAAAGATTTAAAATGAAAAAGATAAAAAACCTTAATATCAATGTAATTTAGGTTACGTGAAGTACCTGCACACTTCACACTAATTAGCATAAAAACTTATGACTTATTGTACACGAACATAAATAAAACTAAGGACAGACAGATAGCGCAACTGTATTACCGTACACAAGACAGAGGATATATAGCGGCACCATAGCATGTACAGATGTTCAACCAGCAAAAACTTCTACTTGTATCACAACAAACATAATGTTGCTAGACCCACACTGTACGGAGAATACCTACCATTGGAGGCGCCAGAAGTTTGATCAAATCCACTTTACTACTCTCTGGTTCTTCCTTTGTAATAAGTCGCAGCAGCTGTGACGCCGCCTTGTGCTCTGCTGGCAACAAGTTAGGACTGTAGATTATGTCGTCAAGGAACTCTATGGTCAAGTTTTTAAGCCGCTGGTCCTGCTCAAAGTCCTGCAAAAATACCTCTGTCAAATGTCTCCTCCATTTCACTGGAGAACACTGCACAAAACACTAGGTTTACATCGAAAATAGATCCCCAACAAACATAGCCTAAATGGTTTCACTTAAATGTAGTGTTCATATTTATTTTGATAAAAGTGATTTGGACAGGACATTTTGACCAAATATGTATTACGACATATTTACATATTAAAATATTCAACATATTTAACAAAAAATAATCCACAAAATGTTAAGACAACAAACGCATGGTGTGTGTGTGTGTCTCTCTCTCTCTCTCATATATATATATATATATATATCTCTATATCTATATATATATATATATATCGGTGTGTGTGTGTATGTGAGAGAGTGAGAGTGTGAATGTGTGTGTGTGTGTGTGTGTGTGTGCGTGCGAGCGTGCGTGTGTGTGTGTACAGTGGAAGGTCTACTGTAAGGGAAGCGGGTTGTACATGTCCGCAGAACTGATGAAACATACAAGAAACTACTCCAGGAAATGTTTTTTTTTACATACATGAGTGGTATAGAGAAGGGAGTGAGGGGTGAATGGAACACGTAAAGAAAAATAATATCTGAAATAAGTATAAAAAAATGTATTTATGTAAAACCGTAAAACTGAAGTATTGTAGACTAAGTCCTTGGGATAAGACAACTAACTTTACTTTGCTTCAGAACAATGCAGTTTTAATTACCCAGTATTACAACTATAAAATAAAATATGTAGCAGATTCATTACAAAACTGTTAGTGGTCCATTTTTTTTCCTTAAATGTTTAATTTAAAATATATTCATGTGTTTAGCAATTTGCAGTATCTCTTCAGTTTAACCAATGACCTTTCATAATGTCATGATTTAAATGTTTCATTTGTGGAACTGTATAAGCCTACTATACATGACTTGACTCAATAAAATTGACAAGTACTGTATGTATATTACATTTACTTTTTACTCACCATTCTTGCACGTCTCACACTGTGGCATAATATTGCCTTCCACTTCAGCTTGCGATGACAAGAAAATGATCCCTTCCCCTCCATAGAGATTATATTTTATCCCTCAGAAATAGTGAGAGGTTCATGTCCTTTCAGTCATTGTGATGCAGGTAGAGTTTTGATGGGAGTGCTCTTAACTTTGTCACATTATAAATGCTAGTGATTAATTTTTGTACATGAAGATTTATTGTCTTTAATTATTACATTTGTTTCAAAACTGCGAAATTCAAAATATCATATGAGCACTAAGAGCACTAAAACCATCTTGTGTATAGTTAAGAAACAGAATGATATCCTAAGTGATTTGGAATAAATTACTGAAACTAGAAAAAATAATAATAATATATATATATATATATTATACACACACGTGTGTATATACACACACACACACACAGGGTGAGGATGCTAACTGTTTAAAGCTCCCCGCAGTGACACTGGGGACTCCGAGACAAGTGATTCGACATAGGACATGTAGGGTCCAAACGGGGGGGGGGGGGGGGGGGGGGGGGGGGGGGGGGGGGGGGGGGGGGGGCGTGTTTGTCCAAGCCATGTTTACTTTTCTACAGTGGATCGTAGACTTCGAGAAAATGGGTCTTTTGAAGTAAGTACATACTGTGTTGATACTGATTTCAAATGCCGCGTTAGTCACCAATAAAATTAATTAGGACGATTGTTTTAGGTTCGTCAAGAACAAGCGGCTCGGCGGCATGCCCAGAACAGGATCGAAGACGCTGTGTTAGAGTCCGTTGACAATGACCCTGGTACCAGTACCCGTCGCGTTCCCGGACAGTTAGGCGTTGATCAAAAGACAGTTTGGAATGTATTGCATCAGTATGGGTTCCATGCGTACCACAAAACAAAAGTACAAAAGCTTCACAGACGGGATTATCTGTTAAGACGTGCATTTTGTGAGCGATACCTGGACGAATGCCGTCAGAATCCAGAGTTTCCTTCTTTGGTGTTCTTTTCGGATGAGACAACATTCAATGAGGATGGAATATTTAACTCCAAAAATAATATCTGTTGGGCCGTCGAAAATCCCCATGAGAGCTACGAACGTGGCCGGCAAGAAAAATTCAAGGTCAACGTATGGGCAGGCATTGTAGGGGACTATCTGATAGGACCATACATTATACCAGAAAGACTAAATGCTGATAATTATCTGATCTTTCTGAG
>PNEQ01132714.1:0-22278 GCA_003012365.1 Medauroidea extradentata | reverse complement strand
CCATTAATTTTCTTGACTTCTTTGGTCAGTGTGAAGTCAAAGCTTCTCCATTGTACTCCCCCATGCAAGTACCTGGGTTGATCGAAGTGCTCTTCAGTCGAATTCTCGACTGTAAATTGAAGATCATAGATGATCAATCTGTGATCACTGGAGGCTTCATCCAGTACCTTCCAGTTATGGACCATTCCTGCGAGGTCAGAAGTTCCTAAGGTCACATCTATGTAGGTCTCCGTCTCAGTTGCTGGTGAGACATAGGTTGCTGGTTGACCTACTTCGTTGCATACTCGCAAGTTATGCAATAACACAAACTCATTCACTTCTATTCCCTTCTGATCAGTCACAGGGGAATGCCACAGCTCAGATTTGGCGTTTACGTCCGCTGCTATTAACGTCGGCGTATCGCCTGTTCTGGCCAATATATTATGCCATTTATCCAGATGTGTTAGGACAGTAGGATATGCCCGCCAGTTTGTGTCTGTAATAACAACATGTACCTCTTGTCAGCTTGTAGCCAGCACGACAGTAGGTTCTGCTCGCCACATCGCCGCAGTCATGATTGGAGGTGCTGATCGCCACTGCTGCAGGCTCAAAGAAAAAATAGTCAGACATCATTGTCCTAGGAACCAACCGAGTGGACATTACCTTTCTATGATCTTTGAAAGAACTGTGCAATGGGAGTGCAAGACTGAATTTAGTTTCTTGGGCGTACTCCATTGCAAAATGACTGTCAAAGAAAACTAAACAAATAATAGAGAACCATAAAAGAAGCAGAGTATGCTTTAGTCAGCAATATATATACATAACATGAATTCCAAAATGAAATCAGGTCAAATGAAAACAAGGAACAAACAGATAATAAATGAAAATGATAACAAATAAAATCAAATATAAAAAAACAAGTAACATGCGACACAACGATGAGACGAAACAAAAAACACAGTATACATCAGACACGAACAGAAAAATAACAAAACGACACAACGAAGAGACGAGACAAAACATGACATATCAGATACAAACAGAAAAGACAAACGACACAGTGATGCAACGAAACAAAACACAGTAGTTTTCCAGACACCATGATACGACGTTTCGGGAACACGAGTGCGACTGATGAGGAGACTGGAAATATCACGGGTTTATATAGGGTAAGCCCACCTATCCTGCTCAGCCAATGGGAGACGAGCTGCATAGAATGACTCTGATTGGTTGTGATGGGTTGAGTGTGTGTTTTTTTTTTGTGCTGTAAAGTTGTTTCTCTCTTAATCAATGGAATCAAAATATTTTTTTTAAATTCAACTGACTGAAAATATTGCTATTGCTAATAATAAAGGCAGATTCTTTGATTTTTCTTTTAATTTTGTCAGTTTCCTGCGTAAGTGGTTTAGAGTCTTCCAAAAGAATTTTGTGGCTATTTCCCCATGCATGTTTGGCCAGTCTAGATTTTTGGGTTTCGCCTTTCTTGCAATTGTTTTTATGTTCTTTGATATGTGTTGAAGAGCTCTGCCAGCGTCTCCAATATACATATGACCACATTCGCAGGGTATCTGATGTACACAGTTGTGAGTTTGTAGTTTTTCAGTGGCTGGTTTTACTCTGGTGACCACACTTTTGATAGTAGATTTGAATCGGAATGCTGTTTGAAGTCCGTATTTGTTTCCCAAACGTCTTTTTTTTTTCGAAAGGCCTCTAACATATGGTATAACTAGGGTTCCTGCTGATTTTTCGGTTTCTATGGGCTTAAGTGTTCTGTTAGGTTTCATGTGCTTTTCGATGGTGTTTGCCGGGTAACCATTGGCGGTGAGTTCTTTTTTTATTTGGTTGTGTTCTACCACTACAGATTTCTTGTTGGAACAAATAATCTCAGCTTGGTTTGCTAGTGTGCGAATTATGCCAGTTTTTGTACTCCTAGGGTGGTTGGATGCAAAATGTAGGTATTGGCCTGTATGTGTAGATTTGCTGTATACTTTAGTTACCAGAGTGCTGCTTTCCCTGCTAACTAGTACGTCCAGAAAAGGAATACTGATATTGGTTTCTTTTTCATTGGTGAATTTGATGGCCTCAATGAGTTTAGGAAGTTCACAAATTCCTCCAGGGTTTCAGGTCCATGTTGCCAGATAGGGAAAGTCTCGTCTATGTAACGAAGCCATATTTTAGGAGGGGTATTGCTTTTGCTAAGTGCTTCCTGCTCAAAGTTCTCCATTAATAAGTTCGCCATGAAGTGAAGAGCCCATTGCTATGCCATCTCTTTGTCTGTAGAAACAGTCATTAAACTGGAAATATGTCGTGGTGACACAAAGGGTAATCATTTCCATGATGGATGGAATTGGTATGGTTGTTCTATCCTTTAGAGTTGGGTCAGCTTCCAACTTGGCCCTTGACAATGTTGAGAGTTTCATCCATAGTTTGTTTCCTTTATTAGTTTTTCTCTAGTTCTTTTATTTGCTGAAATATAATTACAGTTTTGACATTGAGAACCATTTCTCATATATTGGTCTTCAAATTCTTACTGAACAATATTAATGATTTTCAAATGTGGAGGTTAAATTGTAGCAACAAGAGTCAAAATATACATTTAATTTTTTATTTTAGCTTACTTGCGTACATCAGTTTATATATTGTTTCACTTCCTGGAACTGTACCATCAGAAATGGTTCATCGGCTTTTTACTGAAAAAAAAAAAATAAACGAAAGTTCGGTTAAATTTACAGCTTAAAAATAACAAAAGCTTTGCCCTTAACTTTACCATCCGAATGGTTCCCCGAGATGTTGGGACTCGGGGACAATACCATGGTTTTTATTCAGAAAATATTTTTTTTTCTTTAAAAGCCCTAAAAGTGTCGCATACTGCATTGGTGTTTTACAACGCTGAAAAAATACAAGTGTAAATACAAAGCAGAAAAAACCGCATAAACTACTATTGCAAAAAAATGACAGCGAAAGATATAGAACAGAGGAAAGAAGGCACAAAGAAAACTGATGGCAGAAAAACGACTTTTTTTTCTAGAGGAAAAGTAGGTCCTACTGCTACTTAAGTTACAAATTAATTTTTTCATTTGTGTGACTCGGGTAACCTCTTCTAGGCAAAGGCAATGGCAATGATTCAACCCCTCCTAAGATATGCAACAACACAACTGCGGAATTGTTTTTACTGAATACACAAATAAAAATATTACAATCGTAACACACAGTTTTTTCACCAACACACACTGTCAACTAGTTATTCATCGACAACATATTTTTTCTTCATCTTTAAAATTATAATTTTCTTCGCCTGGGAGGAAAGGCCATCGCCAAGAAATCTCAGGGGTGGTGAAGTATGAATGAAAATCAAGGTTCGGGATGAAGGCTAGGTGAAATCGCTTCAGATTTTACACGTCGTATATTAACCAGGTACAGGTGTGTTATTTAGAACACTAACCAGACCCTTACCAGTTCAAAGACCACTATCTGCACCCGTTTAGGTGGGGGGGGGAGAGGGGAAGGGAGTAGTGAATGAAGAATTCAATTTAGATTCAACAAACCCACAAGCCTCTCCCGAGATAAAACGGTTCTTTACAAATCCCCCAGACAGTGTAGAATAATAATATTAAATGAGGATGACGAGGTTAGTGCAATCACTGTGGATTGTTATCACGCCTCATCACCCAAGGTACTGGTATTTTACTTTTTAACCAGCCCCCATCTCCAGCCTAGTAATGACAAAATTATGAAAGAGGCCTGCGAGAGAAGGGGGTGTGAAATCACTTCAGATTTAAACACCCAGAGCGAGGAACTACCAATGTATCCCGACCCCACATTTGCGCACCTCTCCCAGGGACAGCTCTGATATTATGATACCTGTCCCACTCTCCAAGCTTTAAAAAATGTTGCCGAAGAAAAATAAATCTGCAGCTGGGGAGTGAGAAAAAAATATATATTCGCTTTCCAGTTATTAGTTTGCAATGTAACAGCCTTAACTGCATGTCCTCAAAAATATTGTCACTCCGTGTCGCTATCCATTTATTTGGTTGCAACGGGGTGAAAAAAAAAGACAAGGGCCTGTAAAGGATAAAATAAGACCATCCACAGAATAAATTCACTCCCAGCAGCTTTCGACGACACATTTTGTCACCATTATAGGACAACATTTATAAACTGCATTTAGAAGACCATGTTCAAAATATGAAGGAAAATGTAAACAAGTTTTTTTTTTAACTCTGAAATATAGCCATGTGGTACTATTTTTGTATGCCATCATCTAGTATTTTGAGTTTGTCATCTTGCAATGTGAGCGCTATTTTACTGCTGTGTTGTGTATAAACGTCATGTTTCTGTAATCATATGTTATTAATATTGACTCTAATTATTTTCTGCTCTGTCAAAACCTTTTTATAATAATTAAAAGTAATTTTATTTTTTAAACTATTTCTTTTTACATCTTTTGCCTGCCGCATATGTACTAGTACATCTTGGCTCGCAGACCCATAAACTCACTGATTTGAACCACCGGTCACTCATCTTTAAATTTCCCCACCACTTTTCGGTTGGTTGTGGAATAGCAGGGGTGAGTGGGGGGTTAGTCACTGGTGTCCATCTCTTCAGCGAGTATTGGGATATGCGGCCAAGTCTGCATAAAAGTCATCAGTTTAAATTTCGTAGATAAACGAGTCTGTATCTGTGTACAATAGAATGATCTTGTCATACTTTGGTTTCATTATGCCATGGTGAAATTTGTACATAAGTGTTTTTGAGATATCTAATACAGTGAAGCCGGCATATATGTGTTTATCAAATCTTCTCTTTTTCCATTTTCAATAGTGATACATTTTCAGTGTAAATAGTTCGACATTGAAATGTGGGTTTTGCAGTTAGTTTCTAACTCGCTCCTCCTGGTTTTCCTTTTGTTTTCGATTAATTTACCGATAGCTGGATTGTTTAATAGTTTGAAGAAATCTTTCTCGAAGCTGTTAGTTGCTGCCAGTATTTTCTCGGTATTTAACTTATGTAAGGTTCAAGCCATTTTTCTTGTTCGAATTGCAAAACTTTATGTATTGTGGTAATTTTTAATCCGTGGTTGACTGTCTACTGCAGAGTGACGAAGTGTACAACATAATTTTCTTTTTTCTGCAGAGTGGTAAGAACGGCTAAAAACGGCATGTCTCTGTGTGCTTCGTGAAGTTCGGCTGGATATTCTATATCTACTTCCGGTATGTAGCCGAAAGCGCGTCGTCGGGGATGGAGGTAATATCTATATCAGTGTCGACTCGACTTATTGAAACTCGCGTATGGGCAGGGGCTGAGACATGGCCCACCCATACAAATTATTAGCGTCTACATACTGGAGGTAGTTGGGAGGCTGGCTGTCATCGTACGTGGCTGGCAAGTACTTATTTATCGTGTTACTGTACCATTTTGTACATTGAGCCATTCCCACTAATTTGCCCTGTTCAATAAATAAAAACTTATCATAATCAGTGAGAAGCTCTAATTATACTGTTTTTTTTTTTCAACATAGCACCAAACTCGAATCCGGGAGCACTTACATAACGAACACAGTCGAGGCCATAAGTGTCAATACATTATTTTCTTAACATTTTCAAACACGTCTGAAAGTAATAACACATCTGTCTGTAGATGTATTTTAACATAATATTCTAACATTTTGCAGTTTAATTCTTCCCGAACTTTTGTGGCATGATCGTAATCTTCCTCACTAATGTCAGTGTCCGTTAACCTGTTGTAAAATTTATCGCTGGTGGGCAGCTGCGTCTCTTCCAGTTTCTTCAGACTGTCTACATAGTCGTATGGGAACACGCCCTTTCTGGTCACTAGTTCCATTTTGTCATTATTAAATTTATTGCTTGTTTTTTTAATTCACTTCGTGGCAGGTTGTTTACTAGGGTTGCGAGACTTGCAGGCATAAAGCAGAAGCTATCCATAAATTAAGTTGAGATTTTCTCCCCCAGCGATTTTGAGAATGTAATTAATTTTTCCACTGTGTGCGGGATAATGAATATTTCTTTGTCATCGTCGCCTAATTGTTTAATGATGAAGTTTTCGTCGTAAATTAAATTGTGAAATGTCACTGGCAGTTTCTGTGGCCTCCTTCGCTGCTTGTTGCGATTATTACATCCTGTGAAGTGGCCATTATCCATTTGACGTGAACGAGACGTCCACATATCTTTCTCAGGCCGTTTTTCCTGCTACAGATCGCCCACTACCCTGGCGTCAGGTACAACAGATTCGAATATAATAATTATCGGCCGCACCGCTAATTAATATATCTCCTGGAGCACCTCAGACATTAATTAGGGTGAGTGGAAGTGCGCGATTGTGTACAACGCGAGCGAGAAGGCCTCGCACCCCGTCAGGGTTTAGAAACGGGCCACGTGCAGTGCGACCCTACAGCCCACACCCCTCGGGGAATAATATACTTGCCCATAGTTGGCAACCTTACATAGTCAAATACCCTGTATTAGTATTATTTAAATGTAGTTCACCTAGAAACATTAGTAATTAGAGATGTGTGTTACTTAATGAGAAATGGATAGGCAGAGATACTATAATAATTGATTTCATTTTAATTAAGGTCTGTGATACCATTTATAATTCAAAAAGAGTAATTTAAAAATACACATGTTTGGTATTATTTGATGATAGTTAGAGCTTGATGTCCGTAAAGGCAACAAAGGGGCAGAATACTTTTTGAGAACGGAAAATAGCAGGACGATTGTGTGTTTTTTAATTTCATACTACCAAAGATTTTACCATGCCTAAGTCCCTGTATTATACACTTTTGTTTATTTCAGCCGTTCATGTACTTGTGCAATGCCAAAGGCGGAGTCGTATATAAGTGAGTTTTAGCCACTCTGATCGGTGTGTGGTAGCGTGTATTGTTTTGTCAGTAAGGTCATCATATTTCTCCCACATTCTGTTGTGTCTCCTACTAAAAGTTAGTTAGTGACAAGTTGATCAGGTATGTACGCTGAGCTCCCTTCATAACATATGTTACTATGCAGTTCACTGTTAAATAGACCAATGGCTGCAGGAATTATGTCCACATTTATCTTGATTTCGTGAGTCGATCCTTGTGGAAAGTCTATTAGTTAAAGAAACAAGTGTGTTGGACAAACACTTTTTTTCAATACTTCTTGCGACCTCTGCATTGCTTTTGGGAACAGAGTTACCTAGTTGTACCTTTGTGTTTTCCTTTGTGTTTTCAATCGAAGCACATTCAGAAAAACTCTCCTCGCTTATTTGATGCTCTATAGTAACTTCTTCCGATTTACAGTAAACTTTAATGCCATGATCTTGTAATTCCTTCATATTTTCATCGAACTTTTCTGAGCCACATTCGGAAATGCATGTTTGATTCGCTACTGAAGGTAGACATTTTTTTTAGCATTTTTGCAATGGAACAGTCACGCTGTTTTTTAAGCTTCTAACACTCAAATAACTCCTTAAAAATTTCAGCACGACATTTATATACATTCACAGAGAGTCCATTTGTTATTATTTTATTACATAACGTAAATATAGGAATGTTACATGAAGATGTAAATTATTGAAAATTTTGGCTGTCACAGATTGATGTGCGTAACATATGCACCAGAGAATGGAGTGCACGAGTGTGATTCAGAATATTATGTTTTCCTAGTTTTCCTTTTTTTTTAGTTCCATTCTATTCCCATTTTTAAATTTCCCTACAGAAAGTATCTGTCTATTAACATAAAGATCTGCACTGAGCCACTCTTATGTTTAATTCAAGAAACGAACTGCGTTTTCGTTTTTTTTTTTTCATCGGCAAATTCTGTCCACGCCTGTTCTCCTGGGAATTTAGTTCTTGTGCAATTGGTACCATATATTTTGCCGATGTTCTTTTAATGTTTGTCCTTTTTTGATGTCAAACATATACTTCTCTCCACAGGAAATTTGCTTGCCGTGTAATTGTAAAGCTTAGAACACATACATTTACTGCATATTCTTCTTTCATCATAACCTTCTTCATTTGAGAAGGAGCACCCACTGATGATGTGCACAGCACTACCACATTCCACACATTTGTGTGCACCTGTTGGCTAATTACTCGATTGGCAAATAATGCAATATTCTGTAGATGGACTTTCATTTACACATTGCTGCAGGTTGTCTAAATAGTTTGACTTCATTCGTATTCGGTGCCTTAGCACTAGTTTTTACTGTACAGGTATTTGGTAACAATGGCAATGTCTCGTTATCGACATTTTTGTGAGATTTTCTGTTCTGTAGCTGCGGTGACTATTTTCATGCTTCCATCAACAGCTACTATGTGTTTCATCACAAAATCATCAACCCTCATGGAGAAAATATTCGGTACTTCACATCATTAAAGTTGCTTTCCACAGTACTGCTGCTTTCAGTTCTGCCACCATAACCAAATATTGGTACCATGACAGTAGACAACAAAGGGATAAGATGTGAAACCTTCAACAAATCATCGACTAAGCTCGGGAGGTATTGTTGATTTCCTCTATCACCGATATTATTTTCAATTGGTTTTTCACACTCTTTGATGACATTTTGTAATCACACTTTCATTGATTTCTCAATACCAGGATCAAAGTCAATGTTAGTCATTGTAGCATCTATGTCAGAAATATTTCGTCCGAAGTCATTTTCAATAATAGTTTCCATGTACGATTCTATTTCACCAGTTCCAGTAACATGTTTGAGCCATTCCTTCGACTTTTCGCCGACAGTTTCCGTGCCCTGTTCATCGTTACCCTCTGTTTCACTTAATACAACTATTGCAATAGCCTGAAATATTTCTGTCAACCTCTGCACTGATGTTGCTAGAATTGCTTGCCCCATAGCTCGAATGTAGAAATGTCTTGTTCTTTTTATTTGGTCAGATGCTTCATAAAGTGTGCTACGTCTGTTCTTACGAAACAACTGGGAACCCCATCATGCATGGTTGAAAACAAATGTATGTAGCACTGTGACAAATAGTCGTGTAATGATGTATACTGAGTGAAAGCACAAACAACAGCAGTGATAAGAGCAAGGGACATGTCAGTGTACGAAAAATCTGTTATAACCTATGTCTCTTATTACTCCTTGATAAGGTCGCAAAGATTTGGCATTGCTAAGTGCAATTACAGGGTTACTGTGATACCTTGAAGAAATTTCATCTTCGTGTTTTGCGATGCTTAAGGCACTGGCTTTTGGAATATGACTTGGTTCACACCTAAGGTCATGTCTTCGTGAGCAAGGAGATGTCTATACATTCTGGGTGTTAAATGCTCCACTTTCATCCTATGGATAGCTTCATCCCGCACAGTGCTTGACAGGTGGCGCTTTACACTTCTTGGATGCTCTGTTCTGAAGTTCCCTGCATAATAAAATATTTTGATTTCACTTCCTATTGGTTGGTCCATAATTTCTCCTCTCAAGCAAGAATGACAAACTTTGCACTTCCCTAAAAATACAGTATAAACCTTGCCTGTATCGTAGACGTTTGCTCTTTTGAAGTCTAATGTACATGGAAGAGTTGTTGCTTTCCAGAACAATTTGTTCACGATGTGTGTCCAGCCTCTCTCAAATGTCACACAGTCTCTGGTTATTCTTCTACAGCTTTCTTTTTTGCAACATTTGCTGTATTTTCCTGCAACACATAACACCGAAAACTCTTTGGGCGACAAAACAATTTCAAATTTCATTGAAGGCAATTCATTCCCTTCTTCAGGTGAATAATTACTAGGCGATGAAGGACTCCCACAGTCAATCTCATTTTCTACCCCATTGATTTCAGCATCATACGAGTTATCAACTTTGTCGATAGATTTTAGCTTTTATTCAAAATCTATAGTTTTCCACACTTCATACCTATTCTTATTCCTACAGGTGCGATTTCACTTTTTATTTCATGGCTCAACATACACGACACTTCATCTGATTTTGGTTTAATGCCATTCCGATCATAAATTAAATCCTTATGTTATATCAATGCTTCTTGAAAACATTCCACATTATCTGATCGTTTCCGAAGCATGACATAGCAGCGAAAATACCTGGAACAGAAAACAATAATACTTATTCGGCTTATGGTTTTTCAAAATTTATTTTACAAAGTACCACAGACAATTGAACACCTAATTCATAAACATAAATATTTTTTTTTCGGTGAGAGTATGACGATTTAATTTCAGTGAGAGTTATGACTAAATTTAGAGTTGCGCCGGCTAGCAGTAGGACTTACTCTTCATTATCTAAGGGTTCTTCAGTGGGGTTGCGAAACGATCACATGCGTCAATAATGCACTCAGCAAGGATATTGGCGAAATAATTTCTACTTTATTGCTTTCATTTTTATTATTATTAAAGAAACAAAAGAACTTCACAACGACTTTATTTAAATTGAACCTAGAGTATAATTAGACAAAAAAGTTTGGACACAAATGCAAGTAAACACTCGCGCACTGGTCAACAAGAAATTAAACGATACCAAATGATACTTAGTTCACAAATTCCGTTTACTGGTTCCTGTAAGAACATCGATATATGCATCCCAAAAGTTTAGGGCCCTTGCCCTGATGTCACAGCATATATTACTCCCGCATCCGTTTCTCTTAAGCAGAAAACTAAGTCCACTCCCCTGCTCTCCAAGATTGAACAACAGACAAACCTCCTCGGCGTCTTAACGCTCCCTTCCCCCCTCATTAGCTGTAGCGGTGTTTCCGGGGGATGTTCTAGAAGGTTCCAGAAAGTTCTCATACTAATGGTACACGTCCGGAATGCAATGGTATTGGTTAAATAAAATTTAAATACAAAAATTTCAAATATCACGCTGGTTAAAATTGTATGGCACGCTGCTTAGTTTTAATATAAATAATACAGTCATATCAAACTAAAGTGGCGCCAATTACAAACAGTACGTGGCTGGCAGTGTCACGCCAACCCCCCCCCCCTTAAATCCTTCGCCGCAACACTCCACTAACCAGCGAAATGCCACAAATACGTAACTTCTAAACTATTACAGATATAAAAATTGCTAGCGGAACAACATTTTCAGAAAGTAAATTCCTATTCCAACGAGTACAAGCATGCTGATGCTATCATAAAGTTGAACTTGCTCAAGCTATCGTACTTGGACAATATTGTGTCCATAACTTAGAATAAATCATGAAGGGTACATACATAAATCAGACAAACCATACATAACATCAATGTGTTGCATCCAGAAGTACCTATAGTCATCAGTTAATACAGTATTACTAACATGGTCCACATCAGTTGGCGACTGTTAATTACTTTAAGCATAAATTTTATCATAACATCTTATCAACAACCAATTTCATATGCCCCATGCATTGTTACATTGGCCAGTTCGTTCTTCCGTCGCTAGTTAGCTAGGCAGTACATGTCGGAGATACTCATAGGTTCACAAAGGACATAAGACTGTTTATATTGTTATATTGCATGCGATTGTTGTTCCCTCCTCTTTTTTTAAAAAAATTCTTCGCTGGTTTAGTATCGCACGCCATAGCGGGTGAGTCGGGAATCGAATGTGGTCCCACCCGGCATGGCCCAGGACCACCGCAATACATACACTGCCGCAATTACATACACTGCAGGACCAGCCATTATTTCTTACCATAACATCATCTACCTTGAGCTACACATTTACATCCATTATTATCCTGGCATATACATACAATATCGTGCTCGTGCTAGCAGTACAGAACTTGGATTGCCAGTAAATGGTAAGTACAAAAAACAGAAAAGAAACTCATAAATATTATCAGTTCATGGGGGAAAATGTGGTGGGTGCATCACAATAGGTTCAACAAAACAATTCTCTCTAGTTGCTGCAGTTATCTGCCTGGAGACATCTATTGGTCCCACAAAATTCAATTTGCTTTAGAAACAGTGTTTGACAGTAACTGAGCCGCAAGCCTGACTTTTTGCCTCTCAGATCCTCTGACATCTAAATGGTATTTGTTGACTATGTACAAGTGTTACTGCTTAAGAGAAGCAGTTAAAGAAAATTCAAATTATAATTTATCTTTAAATGTGCCGTCAACATTAAAACCATGGTCAAGCAAGTGGTTTCGTATTAGTTTCAACAAATGCGACACATCCGCAAAAAATTAGAATTTTAAAGAATTTTCTTTTGGATGGTTAATGAAGCACTTCCGGTCATATTGAATACTAAGCTGTAATCACAGACTCTTATTTCTGGACCCCAAATCACACGTAACACTAACTACTATATAACCTGCATCATTTAGTTGTTCTTTCTTTTTTATTGCAGCTTTTAGAACATACAATTATGTTATAAACTTTGTCAATTTATGAGTACAATACAGTATAATTGCAAAAATTACAAAATTTCATTAAGTAAAGGTACATAGGCCTACTCAAAATCATACACAATGAACAAATGCTACTTTAAAATTCCATAGTTTTCTTCTGTTAGTTGTTCAATTCTTAGTTTTAGGTTTCTGTTTTCATGTTCGTGGGCTGTAATTTTATTTTTCAAATGCTGCACTTCATCTTGATGAATTGCAACAGAAGGCTGCGAAACATGAAACAAAATGCAGCACTCTTCCTATTGAGACTTTAATCCCTCTGCTGTGACTGTAAGTAATCAATTTTAAACTTTGTCTCTATCTTGGGAGTAACTACCCACATGTCCAAACTCATTTTGACATTAAATTACATTGAAAAACCTTACAAATTATTAGCAGCACTTTTGTTTCCGACAAATTTTTTTCCCTTCAATTCAAAGAAGCACAGAAATAGTCTACCATCAATTATTTATAATTGCTTCAATAAATGCAATTAATATATATTAGCATACAACAAAATTTCCACCGTTCGACAGTGGTCGTGCTAAGGTTGATTTAATTACAGGTAATTAAAATATTTGAATGTGTTATAGGCACATACGCTGTAGAAAAATTTGCGCAACTAAGTGCACCCAACTTAGTGAGGGGTCTAAAAAAGCGAGATATGGCAATAGAAGCAACAGTTTTTAGGCTTGGTGTACAGGAAACTACGTATATTTAAATTTTTTGTATTTAATAAATGTTGGCTGTTAATTTTTATTTGGTGAAAATTAATTATTATCATGAAAGTTTTCAAATGGAAATGATGATACTTGCTACTGTCCCCTTAACGTTACCGGTGCAACTAGTTACCGGAATTTTCTGTGCTAAAATAAAGTTTGTTTTCCCTAACCTGTACTAAACATAATTAACAGCATGACCAGTCCAGTGAAGAACAATTGAGAGTACCAGTGTTTCTTTAAGGTGGGTGCAGGGCTTGTAACGAGTCACTTTACTAACTTTTTAAATTTTTTTATGTGGTTGGTAACTATTTGTCACTTTCTGTCATTATTTTTAAAAATAAGTATCTCGATGTACATAAATTGTTAATATATTTACACTAAAATTAAATATCATTACAAGCATTTTAGTTTCAATTTGAATCATGCCCCAATGAGCGTATTGTGAGGGGCATATTTCATGTGGCGTTTTCATTTACGTGTAATATCGTAAATTGTTTTGGTTTGTTTACAGTGTTTTGCATTAGTTTGTTGTTTTCAGAAGTTTTTATTTTAGAAATCGATGTGTTTTCGAAGTGTGTGTGTGTTTCCAGTTTTTGTGTGTGTATTCAAGTTTTTTTTTCATAGTTCTTGTTTTGTTATTTCAGTACGTATCGGTGGCTATTTGCCAAAAGCTGAAGTGTTACTTTTTAGAGATTTCGAGTTATCTGATCAAACCTTAAGAAACTCAAAATAGCCAAAAAGTGACTTGTTATTTTTTATGGAAAATTGCCACTGATGCAATTTAAGGTTTTTAGCAGATATGTTATTATTTATGTTTATTTAATTTTTTTTTATTTTCATGTGTTATAGATTTGAGTGAAGCATGGCTAAGTGTAAATTTCATGAAGCATGGTGGTTAGGTAGAGATGATTCCGAGGGTCGTAAAGTGAGACAATTAAGATGAAAAAAAAAATAACTTTTTTGTGTGGCTTGTCAAAAGCCCATTAATATTAACAAAATATTTCAAGCAGTAATCCAACATGCAGGCATTGTAAAACACAAGCGGGAGATTGAAACAAATTTGGCCTAAAATGAACTCCAACTTCTGCTACAAGCCAGTTCTTGCAGTGCTTCTGACAAACAGTGCTCTATTTCATTGCCAACATTGTCGTCTCCAGTATCGTCTCCTTCCTGTTCATCAATTCTGTTGTACAATTCTCGGGACAAAACATCTGCTGAACTGATATGGCTAATGAAGTGTGTAGCAAGTGATTATTATTATTATTATTATTCATCCTGTATTTGACTGCAGGAAACATTTCAAGTAATGTATGGTGACTCTGTACCACAAGACTTTTCTCTTTGTAACAATAAAGCTCACTACCTCGTAACTGATGCATTGACACCATATTTTAAGAAGCTTCAGATACAAGGAATGGAGGGATTATTTCACACTTTGTATTACGATGAAACTACCAATGCTGCTGGAGTAAAGGGATTGCAAACTATTGTACGATATTGATCGAACAAGCATAAAAGAATTATTTGTTAGCACTTGGAAACATTTTACTTGCTTACAGCCACTTGTACAGTCTTAAGACAAGATATGCGATGCCATGACCAATGGCAGTCTTCCATCATCTAACCTTATAATTGGTTCAACTGAACCAAATGTCAACAAAGCAGTAGCCCGCCTATTAAAAAATCAGCTTCTTTTGTGCAGAAAGAAAACTTTTGTTATATATTGGAACATGTAATATTCACATTGTTCATAATTCACTTTTAAATGGGCTCGAACAACTCTGATCTTGTTTTTTGAAGTTTACCACTTTTTTCATGTCTGGCCGCCTCGCTGGATTGGTTACTGCAGTGTTCAAGCCATTTTGAAAACTCCACATAATTTCATTAAACATGTGTGTAGCAGGTGGCTCACTTTACAATCAGCAGCTGACATATTGCTTGAACAATGGGATGCTGTGATAAAATATTTTCTTGACTTTGTCCCAAAAATGAATTCTGATTTTATAACAAAAACAAGCTACACAAAGGTTGTAGAACTATTGAATAAATCTACAGCAAAGACTGAAGTAATGTGTATAAGTTCTAGTGTTGCTGTTTTTAGCCAGGTGACATAATTTTTTCCAGAAGGAAGATCCTCTAGTACATGTTAAGTTAGTCTGAATTCTGTAGTGAGAACTTTGCTTAGCAGAATATGCAAACAAGATTCCCTCAGAATATTAAATCTTGAAAACTGTGATGGTTTGTTCAACTGAGAACATTTGCTTCCTCTGACTGAAGGTGTTTAACGATGAAATCTCAAAAATGTTGCAGTCTGCAACAGAAAAGATTGGACTGTTTTTGGTTTCCAAGCTCAAAAACATATGCTGAAAGTGTCAGACATATAATAACAAAGTCATCTCTGCCCTCTCCATTGCTTAAGATCTGACACAGCATTGTTGAAATTGCGCGAATAATGACATGGTTGGTGCCTACAGACATATTGTTGGATGAGTGAAAGTTGTTGCAACTTGAGTGTGGTGAAGAGGGATTGCAGTATAAGCATGTCGATTTGTATTGGCTACAGTTAATGAAAAAAACGAGACTTCGGTGGCAGTCCTAAACACACAACAGTGACAAAAGTGGTAAAAGCTGCACTTTCACTGTCACGTGGAAATTCAGATGCTGAAAGGAGCTTCTCGTCTTCATGTAGAGCCCTAAAAGTCACCTGCCAGGGCCACAATGAAAGAAAGAACATTTAATGCTCTAATGACTGTCAAAACACTTTGTCAGCATATGACAACAAGCCATACTTGACTTCCATCAGCAAGGAGCTTCTTGACACGCGACATATAGCATACGAGCTACAATGCTTACTTCGAAGAAAGACGTAGACAGGGAGAAGAAAAAGAAAAGAAGAAAAAATGAGGTAGAGAGAAGGGTAGCCGAAGAAGAAAATAAGCTTGATGTGTACGAGAGAATCTATCGCCAAAGATGAAGAAGGACTTATAAAAATGCGTGAAGAACAAGACCCTCTTGACAATGCTACAAAACTGCTGACTGAAGCTAATGAAAGATTGAAGAAGGCATTAAGGAACGAGAATCTAAGGGAATCTGCATTAGCACAAGCTATAATATGAGTTATCATAGTACAAGAAGATGCTGAGAAGCAAAGACAGGCTGTTATAAGTGTAGAAAATTTTGTAGAAAGAAAGAAATCAAAATTGATATCTGATTGTTTCAAAAAGAAAAAAATGAGCCCTGACAAGTACTTTCAAAGGACACCTTTTATCACAATGTTTTACTAAAGTTTTATATTTTGTGTAGTTAATATTTTGTTTACTATGTTCTAGTATTGTAAAACCTAGAATTGTTTTATTTGTATTATCTGTGTTGACTGTATTAAATTTGTTTTAAATAATAATACAGTTTTGTTCAAATAGAACGAAGAAAGATATGGGGTGATTTTTTCTTCTTTATATTTTTTATAATGCACATTCCTTTCGGAGATTATTTTATATTTTATAAATAATAAATCTGCTCAAGTAACTAAAAGTAACTTTTGAAGATCAAAAAGTCACTTTCCACTTTTCTTAAGCTTTTAATATTGCACAACCCCTGTCGGTGGTTGTAAGATGTTATTCATGCCACAGTAAAGTTGCGCAGTTACACTTGTGTGAACCACGTACCAATAATCCTTATAGCCTGTTACTTTATTCCAAAATATTGTTAGTAATGACCAGGTATCATGGTGCTACGCTATGGATAGAAGCAAGAAGAATGGTAAGTGCTTGACTCAGGGTTTCTTAACTGCTAATTTATCAGCTAACTATTCAGTATGGCATGAACATTTACTGCAACTTACAGCAATACTACAGAGCAAGTTACTCGATGTGAACTTTGCTCATTATAAAATGTTTTCTCAGTACTACCAGTTTCATATTTTTAGTGAGAAAGTGTGTTTCTTAAAATAGTAGCTTTGCTAAGGTGTTCATAAATGTGGAAGTGGAAATCACTGTTTCGATAAAACAGTCGGGCTTCATCTTCTGAAACTTATCATGAAACATTATTAAATACTCGAGTTCACTAATGCTACTAAAAGTATATTTGGTAGTGTATTTTAAAAGATTCGTGACATGTTTAATTCTTTACTGAAGAAAAGTTACTATTGTTTGAGATACGCTCAATTACTATTTGCTGTGTATTGACTCGCATGTGGTGGTGGGGTAGACTAACACCACAGCCAACCTGTGTTTGTCATAAGAGTCGACTAATCGTGGTGTAGATGGGACCTGAAACTTGTACGGACCTTTATCTCATATTTCTTTCATCTTCTTCTTTCTCATCGCCCTTTTTTTTCATCGCACCAGGTCCCATCGTATCTTCCTTCTCTTTACCGTCGTCGGAGGCCCGGGTGATCTTCCTAATGAGGTCCTTTCCTTGTTCATGAGTGCTGCCTCCTAATTGTGTGACCCTATGGGGTGTCTTTGTTAGTGACGTTTTAGCGAACCCTTCTCACTGGTCCAGCAGGCAAATCTGGAGCTCGTATCTACATACATGTAAAACTCACGAAGCACCACCTGGTGCCTTCCTAGCGTGAGGGGTTTTCAAGGCTGATCTGCTCTAGCACCCAAACTCGTTGGGACATGTTACAGCTGAGTGGAGGAGGCTGGTGTAATCGACAAGTCCTCTGAAATGACACCAAGGGTTTTCTGTATAGTAGGGTGCCTGCGATGTTTTCCCAGGTTGGGGAATAGAGCTGGCCTCGCACAGGATGTACGATTTGTCCCTGTTTTGCCACGGTGTACACTTCGGTGTGCTACTTAGGCAGTAATTTGCAGTGAATAGCTGCGATGGGTAGCTGCTTCTATGTTCTGCTTAGATATGTGGGAAGTAGATCCCACTCTCAACGACACAAACCGTGAAGTGTTTCAACTACTTTCTTGTATTTTTCTTCCCCTATTAATTGACAGGTTGAGTCCGACAGTAAGGAGGGCATTCATCATGGCTCCCAAAAGCACTCCACAGGCTGGCTCACTCAACAGCCGCAACAAAAGACAGCGTAGTGACAGTAAGAATGATTCGGATAATTATTTGGATTTTGTTTGTGAAAAAAAGGTGCCGACCCCCCTCTGTTTTTGGCAGTGAAAGGCCTCGAAGGGCACACATTCGAAAAAGTGTCGCCCATCAAGCTGCAAAAAGTTACAGATGGTGCTGCTGGTGATGCAGTGAAAGACTTAAAAAAATCAATAACAGGAATTAATCTTCTGATCGAGGCATCAAATACTGACCAATCACATTGCCTGCAGGCAATGAAGGTTTTCAATGGAGCAACAAAGAAATTCCCCATTGAAGTAACACCCCATGCCGCGCTGAATTCGAGCAAGGGTGTCATTTGGTGTCCCTACCTTATCGAAGTTCCAGATTCCCAACTATTACAAGAACTCCGGGCACAGTGTGTCTCACATGTCCGTAGAATTAAAAAAAAAACCTGATGGTGTACTAGCACGAACTGCTACTCTGTTTCTGACATTTTGCATTCCAGTCCTTCCAGCAACTTTGATAATTGGTTATCTGAACGTCCGTGTAAAACTGTTCATTCCTTCTCCACCCCGCTACTACAACTGCCAGAGATATTGTCATTCTTCTGCTCTTTGCAAATCACCAGCAATCTGCCTAAATGTGCCGAATTAGTTCATCTGGAAAACGAGAAATTCAGTATACCATTGACATATGTCAACTACCAAGGAAAACACACAGTGTGGTCTAAGGAAAACCCTGTTTTACTAGAGGAGCGGAGTATTCAGGCGATAAGAACAACTGAAAAAGTTTCAATTGGCGAAGCATGCAAGATAATCGAATCCCAACAAGGGTCTCGGCCTACTGTTACTTACAGTACAGTCGCCAGTGCTCGGCGACCGATGAAGGATGCGTGTACCCAGGCTGTCGATGGTGCGACAAAGACAGAGGATTCTGTACTAAGGTCAATACATCATCGCCTCAGGAGAGTTCTGTCAAGTCAACAATATCTCTGCGTACTTCTGCTGCTCATTCTACGAGCAAGTAAGACTGCTATCGCTTCACCACCTCGTAAACCCGCTTCTGAGGTGTCAGAGGCAGATCTGGTGGTATAGACTATGCTCCTGATGGCAATGTTGGCTCAGAATTCTTCAAACATGTTTTAAGTAGACATAAGGGGAAAATAAAGAATTGAAGACTGTCCTCTCTCGTATTATTCATGTCCCTCTTCCAATGGAATTACCGAGGTTACTTAAGCTGCCTTGCATAACTAAGGCAACTGATTGCATCACTGACCCCGTCGGTCATTTGCCTTCAAGAAAACATTTTCCAGGAAACAAATGACATCTCCTGACGAGGCTACACACTCTACCATGAAGATTATACATCTATTGATCGTGCATGTGGTGGTGTGTGTGTCATAGTGATGCTATCTATCATGCAGCTGTGGCTCTTACTACGAGACTGCAAGCAGTAGCAGTAAGGGTGTATCTCGGCACATTGTTAACTATTTGTTGCTTGTACATACCTCCAACAGAAAGTTTTCGCCTCGTCGATTTAGATGATCTAATATCCCAGCTGCCAACTTTTTCCTTCTTGTGGATTATTTAAATGATCACAATGGGCTGTGGGGATAATCTTTTGTGGATGGTGTATTGTCGTGTAGTTGAGTCTTTGCTTACCAATACTTACATTTTCGTATTGAACAATGGCACTCCTACAAACTTTACCTCTCATACTGGACCACTTCGTGTATCGACTTGTTCTTTTGCAGCCCAGCCCTGGTCACCCACTTTGATAGGAGTGTCTACCGTGATCTCTGGTAGTGACCATTTTACAGTGGTTTAGACTGTCTGTGTCATGCTGTCTGGTCCATTACTAATCATTGTGTGATATAAAGAAGAAACTTGTAATGTTTCAGACAATCTTTCCCTATATAGATAGGAGTGTCCACTAGCATTAGCTGCTGAATTAGAGGCTGGCCAATCAAGCCCTCCAACAAGATGTGGTGAAAGGCACATCCCCATACATGTCTGATCTTCGGTGTTGCCCGAAGAGCGAGCTGGGTTCGCGCGAAGGCTTTATCTGGCACAAATCTGTACTTGCTTCCCCATTTGGAGAATCCATACAGAGCTCTCGTCGCGTTCTTGTGTGCTTGCAGGTAGTTGTCTGCCTTCTTTCCAATGTAACCAAACCCGGCAGCGGAGCTGGAAATCCAGCTCACTTGGTCCATGCGGTCAGGCTGGATGGGCCAGACATCCCTCGCCGGCGCTAACTGTGCACAAGTGTGCTCAAGCGCAGGAAGAAAGGAAGAATGAGAGGTCACATTGTGGAAGCAATGTTCGTCGATGCTGACTGGTCTAGAGAAGAATCCTAACGATTCGTAGTGAAGCTCAGGTGTATACATGCCCCGTGTATACTCGGCTAGGGCATCCAGAGTCTCAGGCACTAGGCAGTCATTGAGATTAGGACTTGGAGAGTAACAAATGCGACGAGAATAGGAATTAGAGAGTAACATCTGCGACGCTCCCCTGGTAATGATCAGGGGAAACCATCCCCAAAACATCACCAAGAAAACGCGACCAAAAACTCTCTTTACCTAGACCTTGACAGATATTGGAATTTATCTCTCATCAAAAATAACTTTAAATCTTTGCCTGAGGCAACCAGAACAAAAATTAAAATATCAGAGATGAACAGACTTTAAACAATATCACAATTTATTAATCACTTGCAATTTTAGTACAAATATGTCATAATTATTATACTATTATTGTAACCATTAACTGTTAATATCATACACAAAATATACCAATAATTTGAAAATCATTAAATTATGGCTTTTCATAAATGGTATACATGAAGCAGAATAAAAATTTTGCTTGGCCTCCAAATTTTAAAAAGTAAATATTATTCTCTGTAAACAGTCTATTTAACATTTAATACATTGAATCTATGGTCGCACATGGACCAACCTCCAAGTAAAAAACAGTAACATAATACTGGCTAGTACTTAACTTAACTGTGGCGCAAACAGAATTTCCGCCCAGAAAAACGATTCTGAAAACGTAAAATCTCCTCTCTCTGAATTAAATCCATAGCCTCCGAGTCCGAGAGTCTTAAACCAGAGCCTACTCCCTTCTCTCCTTCCGTGTTAAAAACTCCGCTATTTATTAAAAATAGTAACCAATCACAGTTCAGACACAATTACATCACTACAACAGTCCTGCCCTCCATGCCCCACGCCATCTATACGCTTGCAGTGCTATCTACTTTTAAGTGGCACTATCTACAATAATCAACATGAGTGCCAACTTGCGAATCCAAAATCCTTGTCTTCAAACCTCTTCGGTGACGTCATTCCCGATGACGTGAACAGGTAAACAATTAGTTCCTCTGCTCGGTTGCCTGCCGTCCGTCGGAGAACGCTCCAGCACTGCTCGTCGTCAACACCAGGTAAGGTGCATTTTACCCTCCGCGCACAGCAAAACGTTCAGATATATACGATAGATTTCCTTGAAATAGGCGAGGAGCATCTCAGAACTTTATAAAACAAAACAAAAACACACACTCAACCCATCACAACCAATCAGTCAATCTATGCTGCGCGACCAGTCAGGAGACAGCTCGTCTCCCATTGGCTGAGCAGGATAATTGGGTTTATCCTATATAAACACATGGTTTTCCAGTTTCATCAGTCGCACTCGTGTTCGTAAACCCTGTGTGTCTATCTGATGACTGTAACAGATTCCGGTTCCCTAAACGTCGTTGTGCCGTCCGTCTGAAAAACTATAGTGCTTTGTTTTGTCCAATCGTCTGTGTCGTTTGTTGTTTTTTCTGTTTTTGTCTGATATCTGTTGTGTTTTGTTTAGTATTGTCGCTGTTTCGTTTTGTTTTTGTTCTGTTCGTGTCTTATATCTACTGTTTTCTTATCTCATCGATGTGTCGTACATTATCTCGGTTTTTTTATTGAGTTTTAATTTTTTTTATTATCTATTTGTTCCTTGTTTTATTTGACCCGATTCGATTTTTTTTTTTTTTGGAATTTCTTGTTGTGTTTGTATCCCATTGACTGAAGCATTCTCTGTTTATGTTTTTTTATTATTTGTTTAGTATTCTTTGACAGTAATTCATTTCGCAATGGAATATGTCCAAGCAAATAAATCCAGTAATGCACTCCCATTGCACAGTTATTTCAAAGATCATACATTTTCCGCTATAGCATTTTATCTGTTGTCCCCCCCCCCCCCC
>PNEQ01132713.1:0-22351 GCA_003012365.1 Medauroidea extradentata | reverse complement strand
TGTTTCAAACGTTAAGAAAATACGTTATTTATTGTTTCTCTTTACGTGCGTCGTCGTCGTTCATTGCAGTATGCTGAACGGAACTTGAATTCTTGAGTTGCGTGTGTCGTGTTTTTAGTGGCGGTTTTAATTTAAAAGTTCGAATATACTGTGCATGCATTTACGAGATTCGTAACGGTAATAGCGCCGTTAGAGTAGATGCAGAGAAACCAGTGTTATAAGATGTTTACTCGCAGGTATTTATAACTATGATTACTACTGAGTATAGCACATATTCAACACACATGCATTTAATGAGTACATATTGTAGCTAAAATTTATCGGAGTACTGTAACGTAAATGTAAACATTGTACAAGCCTATGTAAATAAAAGCACGTGGCAATGTTGATGTTTACATGTAGCGGAAAGATATAAACTGGCAGAAAATAGAAATTAATCAGGGCGTTTTTGAGTGCTCATTTTATTCCGAATCACCTATAGCTTAAGAATGGTTGCACACCCCGTATGTCTCGTGATTTTACGTGTTATGTACATGGCTAACCTATTGTCAGACTCTGTGCAGTACCCAGTTTTACAAATACACTGTGTTGTCCTCTGACTGTCATTGCACACTTTCCTGATTTCACATTGTCCGTATCATTATATATGTACACATACTCATGCATTACCTTGCATACATCCTTCTATGTTAGGAGTAACAAAATACAATATTGACAATCCATAAAACAGACAATATAAAGGCCTTACATTCATTATGTGGGGACGCATTGTTTTGCCTAAAAATGTTTTGCCTAAACACATTTTATCTACCTCCTTTTCCCTCAAGTCATTTTGCCTAAAGTAATTGCTCTTAAAACCGTTCTGCCTAAAGTATTTTCACATAAAATCATTTTGCTTAAAAACTTTTGCCTAAATTGCTTTTGCCTAAAATTAATTTTGCCTAAAGTCGTTTAGCTTAGTCTTTTGGCCTAAAATCTGTTTGACTAAAATGACATCGCTTTGCTGAACTTTTCGACAAAGTCGTTTTGCATTAAATAATTTTACCTAAAATTGTTTTGCCTAAACCTGTTCACTTAAATTTCCAGCCTCTCTCTTAACATACCTAAAATTTATTTATCCTAAATATGTTTTGCCTAATGTTTTGCCTAAATTAAATTTGCCTAAATTCATTTTGCGTAAACACTTTGGCACCTTCGTTTTGCCTAGTCATTTGACCTAAAATCACTTGCCCTAAGTTATTTGGCCTAAAGTCACTTGCCCTAAGTCATTTGCTCTAAAGTCATTTGCTCTAAAGTCATTTGCTCTAAAGTCATTTGCTCTAAAGTCATTTGCTCTAAAGTCATTTGCTCTAAAGTCATTTGCCCGAAAGTCATTTGCCCGAAAGTCATTTGGCCTAAAGTCATTTGGCCTAGTCTTTTGGCCTAAAATCATTTGGCCTAGTCATTTGGCCTAAAGTAATTTAGCCTAAAAGAATTTAGCCTAAAATCATTTCACCTAAAGTAATTTTGCCTTAAGTAGTTTCGCCTAAATTTGCTTTGCCTAAAGTCATTTTACCTAAAGTTGTTTTGTTTAAAATTCAATTCTTAAAACTCCAACCACTTGCTTGAACTTTTAAATCTTAGTCGTTTCACCTAAAATCGCTGTACCTAAAAAGGCTAGCTGAAAATTCAAGCCTCCTGCTTAACTCGCCCAAAAAACATTTTGCCTAAATTAGTTTTGCCTAAATTAGTCTTGCCTAAATATTTTTCACCTAAAATAATTTAGCCTAAATTCATTTAGCCTAGATTCTTTTAGCCTAAAGTTGTTAAGCCTAAAATTTAAACTAAGTTTATATTGAAGTCAGAAATATAGAAACAGTATACAGCCATGCAGCTTGTGCTGACCCTATGTGAGGATTTTGGAACTATTCTCGTAACCAAGTATACGATTTTAGTTTTGTGCCACTAGAGTGCAGGGTATGTTAAATGCGCCTTTTAAAGGAGGAGTGTAGTTTTATTTATAGAAAACAGATATTAGTGTGACCCCTGAATTACACCCCCTGATTCTACTCTTTCCTGCCATTTACACTGTTTGTATTTGGTCCCATTTAATGATTTTACATTATAACCTTCCCTCAGATTACACTTTTCTGCATTTTACACCATTTTTTACTGGTCCCTTGAGAAGTGGAACTCAGGGGTTCCACTGTATGTACGTGTCACTGTTTTCGTTACGCATTGAAGTTTTTAGCTACTATTTTATAACTTTTTACGGTGAATAGGCTACTACTATTTTATAAGGGTTATCAATACAACGTATAATTACAGTTTTATTTAAAATATATATTTTTATGTCTTATCCTAAACAAGACCTACTGACATACATTGTGACAAAGAGTAATATTACCAGTTTCAGATTAGTGTTATTATGGTATGTGAAGAAAATAAAACATATTTATCAGCAAAGACTACACAGTATATTTTTATTACTTTCAGAGTTGGTTCTATGTAAAGTAACCATACTTTATATTTTTACTGAAGGCCCGGCTATGTCGTGTTATACGCTACATGTAATGCGTTACAGTAATGAAACCAGCACATCTACAACTGAGGGCTGTAGTTAGAAAGTTATGTTAGACGAACCTATGAAATGTAATAACAAGGAATGGGATGTCTTCGTTGCTACGTAAATCTTGTATGCTATTGTTGGCTGTACTGAACCGGATACGGTTTTATTTTGTGTTAGTTTACGTCCTCAGTTACGCTCGCATTCTTCAATGAATCCTGCTAATGCGTTGGATATTCAGAATTATTTTTAATGCTTACAAAAAATAAATCCAAAAAAGAATGAAGTGCAACTGAAAGAAGATACCATTGTGTTTTTTTTTTCTTCTGTGGTATTTAACTAGCCAAAGTTTCAATTTTATTGCCAGATATACGTGGTTATGATTTACAAGTACAATACAGTGGTTTTTGATTATTTATATGGAAACTAAAATGTTCGTTTGTGTTAACAAACATATAAAATGTAGTATAAATACTGGATTCATAAAATACTATTACATGTCTAATTTTTCTCATGTACAAGCTACATCAGGCATGTTTGTACACACAAAAAAACACACAAAACTTGGGCTTCGTTTTGGGAAAACAAAACAATCTGTTTCTGTGTTTATTATTCATACATATCCATTTTATGTTACTGATTATGTAACATAGAATTTAAAATATATATATATATATATTTATTTATTCAGTACTTCGCACTGCATAATGTAATACAAAGATTTGTATGTCGTTAGACATGTTGTTGCTAGTCAGAAAAGAAATGATGCTGGAAATGTTTCCATTTTTCCATTGTTTGCTGCATTACCTACGCAGTCATTTAGCTGTTTTACTTGCAAAAATTTAAACAAGGTTTGACTTCAACAGTCAATGACGTAATATTAAGCATTAAAAATTGGCATTTCACCAACTGTCACCATTGACGTATTTCGCGTGATGCATCAGAATAATGCGTTAATTAAGTACATTGACCGTTTTAGCCATCGGCCCATGTTCCCCAATAAACATATTGACTGCGGGCAGCCTTCTAAGCGGATGTAAAGCTTGTGAGTAGGAACCGTGTTTTTTCACGATAGAATTTTGCCGCAGTTTGTTTCAGTGCCTTACGTGCACATTTGCAATTCGGCTTCATGGTTATTAGCAGCGCGTCTATGTGAAGAGCCGTATGTATCTCATTTGAATGAGCCACTAACAAAAACTTCCCAGTCTCTGATTTGCCGGTAGACTTTCGAGGCTTGTGACAGTTAAAATATCCAATCGCTGACAATGAAGCAGAACTGCAGGTGTGCATGTAAGGTTCGGAAACAAAGTGAGGCAAAATTTTTTTCGCGAAAAACAAGGGTCCCATTGTGAAGTGTGGCCAGTACTGCTGCACAGTGACTACTGTACTACTGCACATCCTCAGACTACAACGAGTTATGACGGCCAGGCCACAACGATTATATATTTATTCCACACAACAAAATACATCAGTTTAACTTAAGTACAGTTTTCTTCTGTACAGTACACTTTTCAGAGAAGGTGCAAACAATGTCGCATTGTGTGTTTATAAGTGTGTACAATTTTACAGAGTAAACTGGTTAGTGCAAACTTTTCAACTTAGTTCCCCAAACTTCGCAATTCAACAACTCAATATTATTATAAACTTCGGATAAAAAGGAAATAGTAGGCAAGCTCTCTGTTATGTTTTAGTTTTATTTTGTCATCGCAGTCTCCTACCGCAACTTCGTCTGCCACTGACTTTTTGGGTATATTATGTCATAGCAGTTCTCTGCCACAATTCTTTATATGCCATTCCACCAAACAAACTCTCGCACCGTGAACTGGTGTTCCAAACGACCATGCCAATGGAGGTCGGCTGAATTCTGTATAAAAAAATTCATGCTTGTGTACAATGAGGATGTACCATATTAAGTTTTGTTGCGTAATGTACCTCTGTATAAATTATTTTTTGGTGGCCGTGCCTCAGGAAAAATAATGGTACTTATATATTATATGGCCATTCTTGCTTTTCGGGTATTCTGCTTTGACGAGAATACAATGGTTCCCCTTTGTGATCAATCTCTCTGTAACCGCCAAAGTGAGATATTTCGGTCAGCGTTTAACATCGAGGTATTTAACGCTGGTGGGGGACATTACGTGAGTATGGAGCAGTGCTGGAATGAAGGGGCGGGGGAAACAGGAGATCCCCGAGAAAACCAGCAGACCAGAGGCATCACTCAGCACGATTCCCACACGCGAAAATCCGGAGACCGACCCGGCCGGGAATCGAACCCGGATTGGCTTGGTGGGATGCGAGAGGTCTGACCTCTCTGCCACCCGGGCCCCGTAACTGCCGAAGTAAATACCAGGGCATTGGAATGGTACGTTACAGTATAGACTGTCTTCTATAGCATAAAGTAACAGAATATTTAATCAGGTTTAAGAGATTTAGGGATTTGGGGAGAGAAACTGTATTTTCACCCCATTAGCTATCGAGTTTAGAAAAAAAAATGCTTTATATATATTTATGTAAACTTCATTCCAAAGCAGAAAAGTTTTTTTCTATCTCAGCGTGTTTTAAGTGATATTGAGGATTTTGGAAAACACATTTCACCTCTTTTCACACCCTTATTTGTCAAATTTATAAAAGTGTATAAAAATCATTCTTAGTTGGTGCCTAATCAGAAGATATGTCCACCCATACAATTTCATGTTTTTAATTCAGGTGGTTTGGTCAGGGCGTTAATAAGCGAGTGTTAAGGCGAGTGAGTGGCACAAATCGTTTTATGTAATTACTTTACATATTGTGTTTGAGAAACCTTTTACATACTTCAGCGAGACAATGAGAAGTCTAAATATTTAACTCAGGACATGTTTGATTTGTCACGAAATACGTTATCCAATCAGAACTACAGAAACCTCTACAGCCTTTTAGAAATTAACATTGTTTCAGAAATTTTTAGTGATTTGCAACCTATCCATAATATGCATTAGTGAATATTGTTACAAACACATTTTGCTCAGTGTCTCAGAAACACTAGAGGCACCACAATCTATGTGGAAATAATCACCAAATGCTTGAAATATTTTACCGATCTTCATACCCGTTGTACAGCTATTATCTTCGTCGTATTTGGCAAAACATTTGGAAAAAATAAATTTACTACGATTTACTGACTTCCACATGTAACATATCACTTATCAATTATAAGACAACTCTAACACTCACTGAAAACATTTCCTTAATTCTCTTAGTTAAAAAACAAGATATTTGCTGTTCCCCCACTACTTTCCAAGGACCGAGAAGAACGCGTGCAACACCACCGTAAGTGTGGTACACTTCGATACCAGAATGCTCAATACAGACATCAAAAAAATTATGCTACCCCTGTGTTACAAGTTACAAAACAGACCAATGCAGTCTTTTCTCCGCAGCTTACAGATTAAACTTTAATCGAAATAATTTAAATAGTTCTGCATGTGTAAATGTAAATAAGTTCATAATGATTCAGACACATAATTTTGACACAACTCAGAACATCAATACTTGTCCACTAGCGTGTTGTGTCACCTTTGTACTGTATCAGTATGTTCTATAGACCATGCTCATTCCATTAAATGCTATACTGCTGAAATGAAAACATTATGAGCAGCCTACAACAGGAAACTCGTAAAATTGTGACTATTGCACATATTTACGACATACTTGGTTTGGTACCCCCGTTATTTGTGTGGGACAAAATCTTGTTGCAGATGGTAAATGTGGGATAGATGCCCTTGCGCCGTGTGCGTATGGTAGGTTAATGAATTATTTAAAATAGTCATTAATCGTAAAACCAAAACAACAGTCCCTGGCAAATAAACACAAAAAAATGCCCACCAATAAAAACATAGAAGAAAACAGAAGGTGGCACATTAACAAACACACAAAAACCAGAGGAAGCTGTTGTAAACAAACAATATCAAAGTGGAAGCAAAGCACGTTTAAATAAATGCTGGGTTACCATATGCAACGGGCAAAGAAAAATAATTATTTAAATAATTAAATAGGCTCACTCGCCATAGTAAACAATACACACCAGAGGAAACTATGAAAATATATTAAATGAGAACTCTGAAAATTGTGGTTGCTCAAAATGATTATTTAATTTTTACTGCAATATTAAATATTTTTTTTATAAGATTTACAACATTATTGACATTGATGAACAGTCCATTAGTACTGAAATTGTACTGAAATTATAAAAAGCCCAAATCTTGCAGGCACAGTTAAATGAAAATAGTGAATTGATTATACAATTATTTTTTTCTTAAATTCGTAATAAAATTACCTAAACAATAAATGCCCATTCTATAGGCTAAATAAATACTGTACGTCCGAATCAATGACGTAATAAATTAATAAAAAAAAATTTCAAGTAAATTGGATGCATCCGTTAGGCCTTATAAAATTTTAAATTGTTATCGAATTCAAATTAATTAATTATTAAAAAAACGTACAAATATTACATTAAAAAAAGATAAGTGTGACAGCAGTTGATTTATAGATTTAAATATACAAATTTAATTATGGCTTATCTGATCAAAGTCTCGCAGTAGAAGAGTACAGCACGCTGGGGTAGCTTCATGTTTCCCAGTTACAGCTGCAAAACAGAAAATGCCCCAAAATAGGCCAGAAAGACTGGACTTCTGTAGTAGAGACTACAGGTCAGCTCGTCAATAGTCCAGCTTGTGAATAGGCCTAGACGCGAATTGGCAGGGACGTGAATATTCCAAGACGAGAACCATCCAGGTTGAGAATCGGCCTGGACGCGAATCGGCAGGACGCGAACCCTCGCTACACAGAAATTATCAAAATATTATAGAAGATGAAAAATTTAAATAGAACACAAAACCTCTCGTAGGAAAATTACTCACCAGACGAGGGCGAAGATAATCACTTAACAAAATTATAGATGAAACAACCACAATAAAATATTTAAAAAAAAAATGTAGCACTACAGTTTTTCTACAATATCAAAATATAAATTTTGCTACATTATAAAAACGGTTAAATAATGGCAACTCAAGTGCCAAGATCTGCCAAAAAGGCAGGAACACCAAACACACTCATCTTGACGACACGGTGGTTGACGGCAAAGCCTCAAGAAAATCAGCGGAAGAAGCTGCAGAAACGTTGAACAAAAGAGCATCGAAAATTGTTAGCAACAGTACCAACATCTACAAAGTGCGCATTGAAGCACAGTAGCATGCGAAAATCACGTGAACAGAATCGCTAAACTGCATCGAAATCACGCGGTGAAATACAGACATCACGCACTGCAACGGCAGCAGCATGTGGCATGAAGACGGAGGTACGACAGAACAACTGACAGAGGAATGTAAATCTCAGCAGCTACTGTCCTGCTAAAAATAAATAATGTAGCGCGACTAGTGTCGGCCCGAAGAAATGTAGCAAGAAAAAATAGCTGTAATTGAAAGTGAACTATCTGAAATATCGTTAATAAAATTAAATTACTCAAAAACACTTATTATTGTTAATATAATATTAAACAAGTTAATAACAACACAAAAAAATTATAATTTGCCTGAATTTAAGAAACATAAATGAAAAAAAAATTAATATGTACTTTATTTAAGTCGGGTCGTATTTGATACGGCACACCCTTTAAGGGAATAAATCGCTACAAAATCACACACTAACTAAGGGATTATCTTATTTTTTATTGCCCTTAAAATTCTTTAAAAATTAAATATACAGTATTCAGTATTGTATTAAGGTCCTTAAAAAAAGTAATACAGTAATTATATAAACATAAACATATGTACTTTGACCATATATCACCTGCTATGAGTGGTGTGCCTAACCCTCTGTGGGAGATGCCCACAGTACAATTTTTACTACAATTTCACTATGTTATAACAAATCAATCTTGTAGAAACAGTTTAATCAATTAAGTTGTTAGTCATGAGACGGAATTGAACGTTTTAGATATTTCTGTTGACTTGCATCTTTATTTTTTGGCATATTACTTCTCGGCTGGGAACCAAGTTCATTGCAAACTTCGGGAAACAATATTTTGCGTGAAACTTGCTGACTCCAATCTACCTTATCTTTTGTGTGAAAATGGTTTTCACAGCAAATTTAGTTTCCTTTTTATCTGAGCCACTCATGCTTAATACCAGAACTTTCGTATCTTTATCTGGAGAGCTTTCCTTTTCCTTGATGACTTTCCTATCTTAGTTTTTGCAGCCAGTTTGTTTTTTCTTTCTTTGCTTGAAATATGTTCTGCACATTGTTTGAGCATTTTTGTCCCATATTTGAGGAATTTAGGAATTATATTCAATTCTATCAAATGCTTTGTCAGTGTTTACATTATAAATTTAGAATTCTCTAACTATCGCAGAGTCAAGAGTTGATGATACATCCAGTGTGGGGTTTTACATTCTGTTTCCTGCAGTGGTTGAAGTTGTAGCCGATTTATTAGACTTAGGTAGCAATACTGAAGGACAGGAAAATGTAGATGAAACTTCTCCATGCCTATCCAAATACTTAGGCCTAGGTTCATTTGTCGGTTTCACAAATTTGTCTGCAGTCACACATTTTCTGCTCCTAGTAACTGTTTCTGAGTTTAAGACCTCATTTTCTTTTTCAGAACTCCTTTCCCGGTGGTTAAGATGATCAGAAATCTTAATATCAGAAATGATGGAAAGTGATTTGGTTATGCTTTTAGATTTAACAGAGATATTCCTGTAGCTTGTAAACCAGCAAATTATTTGATGCAGCTTTCGTTCATGCCTTTCCAGTCAGTACTGTCACCTGAAATTAAAAAAAAACGTGAATTTAAATGCTTCTATCTGTTACCCATTAAAAACTACACAGTAGCCTAACATATGTTCCAGGTGTCTCTCCCATAGTTGTTTGGGACATCTGACCTTTTGTATCTGTGAAACAATTTCTATGTGGATTTAAATTATGTGTCTACAGTGCAGTAAATATAGTTTCACCTCACCTTTTCCAAACAAAGGATTTAACTTTATTGTGGACGAAACATACATCCAGTATGCACACAATATTATAACACCCGTACATGTAAACTTTTTTGTCTATTTTGGAGCAAAGTTACCAAATCAACACAAAACTTGTACTTAATGTCACCTGGCGTGTTGAGTACCAACTGGTGGGAACACACGCTGATAGACCATGCATATGGTGAGATGTTTGCGAATCAGACAGACTGGTGTCAGTCTCCCACATTTACCCATGATTTAGAATGGGGTAAACTGGTTCCCATAGATATTGGTCAACAGTGGCAACATTTCAGTGGGACACATGGAGCTCTAGCTGAGGTAAGAATTTCACACGAAATTGACTAGGATAACACAGAGAGAGTGTTGAATTTCATGAAATTTGCGACACCACTGCAAAGATGTTGCTGTGGTTTTCTGTTCGCATTGTCTATAAAATAGGGACCAGTGTAGACTGGGTCTGGGTTAGGTGTCAGTGTGGGGTGCTTATCTGCTATCGTTGTCTGAAGTAGATTGGAGAAAGCGAAGACATCTTTCCGTTCATCCAAGAGAGCTTGTATCGCTGTCCTGTATTCGGCATAGACCTCGTTGTCCAGGTCGCCCATGTGAATGTGTGTTGGTTGGTATTCGACCGCCGGTCAACAGCATACACTGTTCGTCTATCCCCGGCTCCCACGTGTACCCTCTTTGCCGCGACCTCTATCACTGCTGCTTGTTGCTGCAGCCATTGTTGCCCCAGCACTACGGGCTCTCGTAGGCCGTCCACGACCAAGGCTTCCACTTGAGACGTCTGGTCTCGTATCCTGATCGTCAGGTCGGTTACGCCCTGTGTGGTACTGTGCTTCCCTCTGGTGGCCAGCTGTAGCATGCAGGGTCCAGGTCGGATCTGTGATGGATTAATGAGTGTGGATGCGACGAATGTATGGCTGGCGGCAGTATCAACTAATGCAGCAGTTGGTTGGTTGTTGACTTTGATCTGGATGCGGAGTAACTGATCCTCCTCGACGGTTAATTGTCCCAAAAATGGCTCTGAGTCGGTGTTGGTCGTGATCAGGTGTGTCTGGCGATTGACAGAGGGGGAAGGTCAGTAGCAGGCCTGACTTCTCGCCTTAGGCGTTTCCCGACGGCGGGCATGTGGCTTTCCTAACAGGGCAGTCCCGGTGCCAGTGAAACGCGTTCGCTGGGCAGGTGTGGTACTGTGGCGGTCGAATGTCCTGTCGCGAGAGTTGTGGGGCGGACGCAGGGTCGGCAGACCGCTGCGCCTCAATCGCGAGTTGTTGTCTTAGGCCCGTCCTAGTGTCTGTAATGGACGTCCCATCAGCCGATTGATGGCCCTGTCTGCGACTATTGCTCGACGAACATATCCCACCACACTTTCGCCATTCACTTCTGCCAAAAATGGTTGGAGTTCCAGTTGCAGACGCGGGGTTATGCTGCTTTGTGCGTCCTCCGGCGGCGTGGTTGGATAGATGCGCCGGAACAGCTGGATTTTCGTGGCTATGAACCACTCTGTCGACTCTGTGTCCTTTTGTCTTTCACTATAAAATCGCACTTGACAGTCCGTTATGGCCTCCGCGGACCCGAACCGATACCGTAGGCCATTCATGAACTCATCCCATGTCATTGTTGCATATCCCCATATTCTCCACCAGTCCTTTGCGGCACCATGCAAGTTGCTAATCACACGATCAACCCACTCCTCGTACACTACGCCGTAACGTAAACACCGTGTTTCACAATGCTGCAGAAACTGCTCCACGTCCTAGTGCATCTGTCCAGAGAACTCGGGAAAGTTTCATTATGTTCCCACTCTCTTGGCGGGATGTTGCGACAGCTCGATGTGCAGTCGTTGAGGCGCTGGGAGAGAGGTGATAGGGTGTTAGGTTTGTAGCTTGTGACGTATGACCTTGAAGCGGGACAGGGGGCCTCGATGACACATAAGTTGCGCAAGCGAACATGTCCTCACCAAACGTGTTATGTTCCATGGCGTGCGAACATCTGCTGTGGCGTCTTGTTCGACAAGTCACACAAGTGGCCATCTCCTTCCCTTGTCTGTCACATATTGGCGAGTCACATACTTTAGGCGTGCCTTGGCGGGATGTGGTCGATAAGCTTCTCCACTTTCATGCTCGAGTTCCCCTTCCGGTTCTCCATGGCACATGTGCAGCACTGTTGCAGTACTTCTCCGAAAAGTAAATCAGGGAAGGCTGGTAATCCACACCTAACACACTCCTTGCTGCTCATTGTGTGCGATGGTTCAATTTGTTTCTAGGTCTAGTTCAGTGTATTGTTTCCTGCTGTCGCTGACGTGCGAGCTGTGGTGTAGCTGGCCAAACAATGCAACTGTGGGGATCCTGTGGTGAAGTGTCGTCTTCCAATCCTTCTCTGCGTAGGTTGTACGTAATTTTACACTGTGATATTCAGGCCAAAGCGTTGGGCGCCATGACGCCGTGTCCGGTGAGAGTGAGGTAGAAACGGAGCTGCATTGGAATGCTCTGGGCGCCACCCTGTTAAACGTGTAGCCGAGAACACAAGGCTTGATAGGTTGTGGTCTGTTCGTGCCGGCGTGCCCCTCTCTCACCTGGCGAGTCGAAACAGCTGCGAATCGGGAAAAACAGGGAAGATCTGGAGAAAACTACACCATACATGGACACTTATGGGGCCTTAAGCGAGCCAGTTCCAATGGCGAAACAAAGTAAAACACTGGGCCGGATAGTTGCACACGCGCGTTACGTTTCTCGTTGGACCAATCAGAGTCCCGAAGCACACCACGTCTCTCTCGTTCCGTCCGTCACGGTCACTGCTTCCAGACTGCCTTCTTCATGCACTGGTAGAGGGAGGGGGCAGCAAAGCCATGTGTCCTGCACTGGCAGATGGCCAGAATTGCAGGTGTTGCACGTCGGTGTCAAGTTCACACACGCCCTTCCGCTGTCACATCCGCCACCCACACTCCAGTACCATACATCTGCCATTACCAACTAGGGCACACCTGCCACTGACACACTCTGCGAACACCTGCAGCGACCAGGTGCAACTCCACCTGGCATGTGGCCTGGTACGACGACAAATGTAACGTTATGCATGTGAATTTATCATCTTCTCCGGTGACTGACATCACAAAGGTGGTGGTGGTCCAAACCTAGTTAGCTTATTGCTTCATAGTGTTTCGGTAGATAGATTGATCTGGAGCTGGTGTTACTACAGGAACAGTTCAATCTTGCCTTTTATAAACAATGCAAGTATGACAGAATTATCACAGATTTTTCAGTCCTCTGTCCTACATACAATATTCATTAAGTTCATTTATAAACAACCCCCCCCCCACCAAATATATTTGGGTGAAAGTTACGAAGTTACTGTGCATGTGTGGGTTAAAATGTGAAACATTTTACTGCTGCTGGTGCCTGCCCATACACTTTTAAATTTTTTGTTGTGTATTTCATTTTAAGAATATGTGAAATGAAAACCTATCTGTTCATAGTTGTTGTCTTGTTTTAAGAGAGAAGATAGTTGACAGCTGATTGCTTTTACAATGACAAGTGAATGACATTGCTACACAGATGCCTTAATATAAGAACAGACGTAAATATGTCAATAGACCTTAGTGAGTACAGAATAATCCTTGTCTTTCTTTAAACTTGTTTCTTTTGCATACTTTATTTGTTTATTGGCTTAGTTATATTAGCATCTACCCAACATGGCATAGGTAAATGTAAACATTTTTACTTACTACTGTACAATTATCCCCCAGGTTACAAAAGCATTACATTCTAATGGCCATTTTGTAACTCAACTTTTTCGTAATTCAATTTGTAGGTTAGGTAACTTAGGAACTTCACTAGAAACTAAAATATTTAAATGTGTAATGTTTATAAGTGAAGGTTGTACATTAGAACCTTTATCATTTTTCAATTGACCAAAGAGAAAAAACTGTACATGCGAGAAAATGAAATATGCTGGAAATTCCTTTATCACTTTTTCACATAACACTGAAAACATTACACCGAGAAAAATTTAATGTTCATGAAGATTATCACTGAATTGGTGTGGTGGATATACAAGATATCCATAAATTATGGTCCCATTTCAGATGGCCATAACTTCGGCTACAGATAGAAAATGCACATTCACAATATTTAACTAGTCATTAGACCACTGTGACGTGAGCACCATTCGTAACCTGAAGCTTTCGTCCCATACTTTGTGCATTTCTTGTGTGATAGAAGCGACAGCATCTTCTATCCAGCGTTTCATTTCCTGGACATTGGGTGCCGAAGTTGCATACACATGGTCCTTTCAATAACGCCATAAAAATAAATCTAGTGGTTATGTCTGGAGATTGAAGGGGCTGTGGAAAGGATTCATCACAGCCAATCCAACGTTTGGGGAACATGTTGAGGAATTGTCGTACTTCCATCCCTCAGTGTGGAGGTGCTCTATCTTGTTGGAAGATTATGTTTGGCTGTATGTTCTCCAATTGTGGTGTGGCGTACATTTCAAGCATGTCAAGGTAATTGGTGATACTGATACTGTCGTCTCCTGGAAGATTAAAGGTCCAATCATGTCAAAGTAATTGGTAGCTGATACTGTTGTCTCCTGGAAGAATAATAGCCCAATCATGCTCCCTTTGGTAAGAGCACACCACACATTTATCTTTGGGGCTATCATGTTCACGTTCGTGAAATGCATGGGGGTTTTCTGATCACCACATGCAACAATATTGTCTGTTGACTTTTTCAATAAACATGGAATGTTACTTCATCACTGAATATGATATTGTCAGAAACTGTTTGTCCTGCTCCATACACTGCAAGATTGCATTTGCAAACTGTTGCCGTATAAGCTTATCATTTGGTAGCAGTTTCTGCACTGTTTTCAATTTGTAAGCATGTAACTTCAACTACTTATGGAGAACTTGGTGAACTGTTGTGTGTGTAATTGTTGTGCGTTTAATATGCAATTCTAGACTTGCATGCAAATTGATTTCTTTGGACTACTGAGAAATGCACCTTGAATTGCAGCTGTTTTCTTTGTAGATGCAGGAGACCTCCTTTTGTCTGCAACACACTGCCAGTTTCTTGGAATGGTTTGAGGCACGGATTCAGTGACTGCCTCCGATAAAGTCTCTGTACTGGAGACTTTGTTTCCCACAACCACAGGACACACATTGCTATCTCCTATACCGCATCCATTGTCCTTCTGATAACCACCCTGAAACAGACAGACAAAAAATGTAGAGATTTAGTTTACAGTTCACGAAACCAATTTCCGATAGCACTTCTATACCCTAAGTTATGGTTTCTTGAAATGTGGTCTGTAATTTACAGATAACGTGTAGTTTCTACTTTATAAACAGTGAACAATATACATTGTCATTTGTTTTAATAATCTTCAGGGTACCAATACAAGACACTTGGTGATGTTGACACACTACTCGCCAGAAAATTTATCTACCTTGTTTATTATTTATAGGCATTCTTCTGATGTGCTAGCAGATGTTATAGGCCGTAAACATTTATACGGCAATAGTAAAAAATAAATTTTTAAATTAAAATATGCAAAAAAATACTTACAAACAAGACAGAAAACACAAGACATATATGCTGAATGACCTGCTATAGTTAGCCTAGTTCTCTCAATCACTTGACCAGTGTTTCCAGATCATCACAGATGAACACTTGCAAGAAATTAGCCTTGTTCACTTTTTGGAATCAAGCATTTCACTTATGGTGGAGGTTCATCAAAGGAAATACTTCACTCTTTCAATTGGGTTTTCTGTTGTCATAATGTATTAAAGGATATCTCCCCACCACTCTGCTGGCGAGTATATTTGCTGCTGCAGTTTCTAGAGGCTTTCAGTCGAGGAGAGACAGTCAGACGGGAAGAGTGTATTGTCTTCTTATCTCCCTCCTGGTAAACCAATACGCGTGTTGCGAGTGCGTTACTTCTCCCTCCCCTACCGCAGAGCCTACAAGCAGGCTGCCTCTAGTGCGATGTTGCCATGTTATCGTGCCGAGCTCTCAGAACTGGCCGCTACGTGGGTAACTCAATACTGGTTGCCACTTCTCGGTTTCTCTTATTGCATGTTTGTCATTCCAAGGTGTCGTGTAACTAAGCATTTTCAAACATTATAAATATTCTATTGCACCCAGTAGACACATTTATAACACAAACATGACTACACTTTATAGTCAGTCAATATTTTTTTTTTGTTGTAATAAAATTGTGCAATTGTATCCCTAAATCAAAAAATTGCATGTTACAATTTTTTGTATTGTGCAGGCACTGACACTTATGTTTTCATTAATATTTATTTCAGTTCGTGAGCACTCAATTGAGAGGCCATAAATCAGGAATATTTTCAATTTACCAAATTTTATGATGAACATAAGCAAATTAGGTAGGCACATCCTTCTCCGCTGCTTTCTTCTAGCTGTGCTTCCATGTATCCCTTTTCTCAACGTACTTCAAAGTATGCTTATGTACATTTTTGCGCTAATTTGCAAACAGTAAGAGTGTAAATCATGTGACTGATTCCTGAACATATACTAGAAACATTTTTAATGGACAATTTACTCATACAGGCTCGTTGCCGTGCAACGTTTAGTTTTATGAATGGTATGCACAAATTTGTTTGTCTTCATAAGTAATGCAATGTTACAAATACTTTTTTAAAATTATTTATGTTTTTAAACAGCTAACAAGATAACTCACTTGTAAAAGCGAACATGTAAAACGTAAATAAATTTTTTTAGTTAACTTAAGTATACTACATTTTACTTTTATTCTGGGGCTGCTCCATACTCACCTCTTATCACCCCTCATCAGCGCTGAAGATGTAGCTGTTAGGCAGTGACCAAAAGATTTTCACTTCGGCAGTGCAGCATGCAGAAAAAAGATAAAAGTAGGAATTTGAGTCCCAAATTGTTTGGTCTTCAATTTTTCATTTATATTGTATACTGTCACACAAAAAGCCACAAAAACTTACGAGAATAAATATAGAGGTTATTGAAAAATTCATTTAATTCTATTTCTCTCATTTCTTTATCAGAGATAAATGCAGAATCACACCAAAAAGTGTGTTTTACAATGTGAAATGCAGTTAAACATAAGTCATATTTTTAAAGATAATCTCTAGAATGTAGGACATCTTAAAACTATATGTACTGACACTACTTTAAAATATTAGCAATAAATCAATTTTAATAACAAATACAAATAAGTGGTATCCAGTTTTTACACTCAGTAATACCATAGCTACCTCGAACTTATACATCATAAAATATACATTTTAAATGTTATATGAACACTCACTTGCCCTATTTTTTACATGGATACCACAGTATTAATATTAAAAGTATTTGATTATAGATGATGTAACTTCTATGTTTACAAAATCACAAACAAGTATTCTATTTATTTACTACTATGTTGACTTAAAGACAACAATTGTATTACAATGTAGCAACAACCAAATCACTGTAACAAATCTACAGACTATGACTTATTGACTGACTGACACATCAAGCTGCAGCCCTATCAGCTGAACATAGAAACGTGAATTTTTTTTAAGTTGTAGGGGAGCACTAAAAAGTGATTTTTCTATATTCGGCCCCTAAGAGTGTGAAAAGGGGCGAAAAGTTTTTATAAGATTTGTCTAAATAGTTCAAACCCGACGGCATATCGTCGTGACTTTTACAACAATGGTTCGATCATAAAACTGCACGTTAGCCAAAGGATTTTTTAAATTCAAAGTTTAAATGAGAGGAAACACCTGAAATGTGTTTCATAGTAATTATTGATAAGTATCGAATATTTTTGGATACAGAGTTTCTGTTTTGCTTCTAAGTGACTAAGTTATTTAAATACCCCAAAAAAGAGTTTTAGGGCCTTTTCGAAATTTGACTCTTATAGTGTAAAAAGGGAGGAAATGTGTTTAGTTATAAATCTTCTGTACAGCTCGAACCCAATGGACTAGCTTCAGTGATTTTTACTTCAATTTCATACACATACAAATATATAAGATAGGACTTCACGATGTTTCGAAATATGTGACTTAAGGTGGTGGGAAGACGTGGAATGTTGAGATATCGAAGAGCTGTTTGCTTAAATATGATGTTTATGTAAAGACTCAAAATACTGTTCCAGGATATTTTCCAAATTCGACGTTAAATAAGTTAAATTTTTTTTTCAATTCGTGATTTATTCATACCAATTATGCTGAACTTTTAAATATAGACACAAATTTTCTATTAATGACTACTTAAACTCCTGAAATGCAGTTTATTGATTTTTCAAAATTTGACTACTGAAAGGCTGAAAAGTAATGAAATGGTCGTCTGTATATCTCAAACCCAACGGGCTATCGTCGTGGTTTTCATTTAAATGTTGCGCCCATAATACAACCTTGACTGACGAAGAAAACTTTTTAATTTTTATTTGTTTAGTTTATTTAATTATTATTTTTTTTAAATTTGAACTTTAATGAGGTGAAAATGCATGAAATGTGTTTTAAATGAATCCATTATTGCAATTGAACCAGTTGAGGAGTTGCTTTTCATAGTACGATGATGAATACGTAAATACCGTAAACAGATTTCAGAACTTTTCTAACTTAGAGCTCTCGGGGACGTGAGGGGACAAATATGTTTTAAATGCATCGTCGAATAAACATTGACTTAAGAATTTTCTTGTTTCTTCGCCAACTATCCCAACCTGAAACAAGGTAGGAATCACATTGCTGATGTAAAATCATCTGTTTCATATCACACAAGACATGTTGTTAGCTTTACATGAAGATTTGTTAAAGAGTGCATAACTAATTTAATGGAGGATGCATTTAAACCGCACAGCACTGAACATTAAAAAGAAAAAAAAAATTCTGAAAATGTTTTGGAACCGAGTGCGTTAATTTTTTTTGTGTGATTCCTAACGAACAATAATGAGAAAATGTGAAAATTTTGCGATAAACCGTAAATTATGGCCGACACACGTTATAGAAAATATAATTTAAAAATATGTCTAACATCCCAAAATCCACTGCTGTGTGTTCAGTGCAATGTATACATTACATAATAAATATAGTTTAAAATTGTTTATATGTAATTGCATCTCACAATAGATTTTTGCTTTTTGGGTTTTTACACTAAAATAATAAGAATTTATCAGTATAATCATTAAACCTATTTTCCCGAAACTTATAAACAAGCACTATTAGTAAATATTTCAGAGACATAATGAATATGCACTGCAAAGTTAAAAATAGTAAAAAAACATGCAATGGATGTTTTAAATTCATTATTTTTACAGTTGGTGCTATCTTCTAAAATCACTGACTTTACTGCATTTTATTATGCTTATTAACTTGCTAAGGAAGTATTATCGCAGAGTATAAGTTTGGTACTATTCAATCAACTATTTTCGTAGGTGTAGCCCTAAATCCAAAATAATTCAAACAAACCTCATTACCAAAATAAGGAACATAAAATGTTATTGTTATTTTATGTTCATTGTCATGACAGGAACAGTTTGAGCTGTTCCAGAATCATTGCATAAAATATTTAACAACAATAATCGTACTATCTATTTAAATTATGGTCACGTGACAAAGTAAGCTTAGCCTACATAGTAAAATCAACCAAAATATTGTTTAAAACAACCAAATGGCATACTTCGATGCGTGTAACCAAATGTATGTTTTGTCAAAATCAATTTATTTGTTTGCAATTTTTTTTTTGGTACGGGGTTCATAACATCTTTCAGATATTGTTAAACCAAACAAACATGCTTCGTGTGCTTGAACAATCACTAAAATATATGCGATTTAAATTATTTATTTGTTCTGACGATGAAATCATGAAAACTATGTTTCGTAAAGTGACTGCTACACAATTAATATTAACATGTACAGTAGAAGCTCGGTATACCGCGCTTCGATAAACAGCGCATTCGGCTATATTGCGGGGTAATTCATGTCCCCCAAGCTAATATACCAGAAACTTCTCAATCCTACTACGTACTTCAAAGGGACGTTTGTTTTGCTGGTAAAACGACCAAACGAGAGGGGCAGAGAAGAACAAAAGGCAGTGGACAGGAAGCGGTAATGCGCGTGTTCAAAGTTCGACAGGCCGGATGCGTTTATTAGTCGCCAGGAGTCTTGACGTCTCGCCTTGCGGCGGAGCGGTAGGCCTCTTGTTACAGGTGGAAGGATTGGAGGGGAAATAATTGCTTGGAAGGGGGAAGGGGCAGAAACTGGCACTAGGGGATCCCCAGCCGCTACATGGGTGAGAAGTGATAGTCACAGCTGATGACACACTAGCAGCTGCCAACAAGAATTTATTGCGATCAGTTCAGTTTTTTACGTGGTGCGATGTCACAGGAAAGAAAGGCTTATTCGGTGAAAGACAATTTAAACATTATCTATGTAACATAAACTAGAGTAGTTTAACAGTTAAACTGGAGTACTGTATTACAGTCAGCCCATCTTATCCGCGGACTTCGCATCCGTGGTTTCCCCAACCACGGTTGGAAAATGAGGGAAAAAACGTAAAATATAAAAATGAAATTCTTAAGAATTCGTATTTTTGCGCACGCGCATAGTTTGCCGTACAAACTACTAGCGCGCCAGTCCCACATGAGAGAGCAGCTAGTTTCGTGTCGTCAGCCATTGTTATCTACTCTGTTGCGCAATGTGCTTGGTGCGCGCAGTATGTTTGTTTAGCAGCGGTCAGCGTATGGTGCGGTCGGCATTAGCAAGGGGCAAGGAAGCGATGCAGTGTTGAATGTATGGGCGGTGGTACTTCACTTGCATGGATCACTTCCCGCAAGTTTCCAAAACTAAATGATTTGGTATCTCCCGCGGGCTGTGTTCCTGCCCGCAAACTGCTTCCACACAGAACACACACGTGTATTTAATTACATTGTCTTGTTTGCCCGCCCGCACGTAGTACACGGCCCTGAAGCACCTCTACTGTGTGCAACTGTACACGATTCCGTGGCGGCCTGCAGTGTAATGTTTCCTAAAAAGAAAGACTGTAGTGATCCTTCTAAACGGAAGAGAATATCACAACATTTTTACTTTGACTGACAAAAGGAAAAAAACTACATTTATTCAAAGACATATCTGTTACAATTAGCCACAGGTACAGGGAAAAAAACGAGTGTGCCATGTGTACGTCTCAATATAAAGCACGACTATTAGGATTAATAGTTAGTACTGCACCGAAAATGGCAAAAAAAATATATGCTCAGTTAATTTAATTGCAATCAGTGGTGTATTAAAATGGAAACAGCTAAAACTTTATCCCTGTTTACCAGTGGAGTTAAATTTTTCAGTGACATATTGTGTGAAAAAAACAGTGCCAAGTCTATTTTAGTATAATCAGTGATGGCGTATTAAAAACGAAACTGCTAACATCATTAAATATTTTATGTTTATGATCTGATTCTTTTCTGTAATTGATATGCACGTCATACAAGCAAGAAATATTTAGAGACAAGTGCAATATATTCACGCTCATGTAGTCGTAATTGTGCTTGTTCCACTGTTATTTATGTAGTTGTCAAAGATAAAGTCCCCTTTATACGCGAGGAATAGTGTTATCAGATGCTGTTCTATCAACGCTTGTGGAGACACACTCTATCTGCCCAGCGCACGTCGTTGGCAGGGTAGGGTGGGTGGAGAGATAGCGCGGCAGATCAACGTGCTGTGTTGTAATGTCAGCAGTAGCCGGCCACCTGGCTCGCGCGCGCTGTTGCCAAGTCACTGCGACCGCTCGCAGTGTCGCTGCCGTGGGCCGCTGTATTTAACTTGCGCCGCAATGCACATGCTACGTGTAATTTTTACGATATTTAAGTGTTGTGGGACACTTTACGAACGTATTAAATATCTGAACCTCACACAAATATAGTAGCATTTGACATTAGGTGTTAAAAAATTTTTTTATTAATTGTATGTAGTGGTTTATATAGGTTATTACGGTGTCTTGAATATACACGGTTTTCGTTATCCCCGGATTTCCTGGAACGAAACACCGCGGATAAGGCGGACCGACTTATAAAGGATGAAAGTTTAACGCGATACGGTGGCAGATAAGAACATTGCGGCGCTAAATAACACTTTATTGAATTTTTTTTCTTTCTGGTCTATCTCGGTACAGCGCGCATAGGTTATAGCGTAGGTTAGACTTAAGTCTCCAGACACAAGCGCTTTTCCAAGCTTCTACTGCAATTACATTGAAAAAAAATGGCATGCACAAGGTTTTAAACCTGCTTCCTGTAGCTAGTCAACCGCACCCTTTTTACCTAGACCAAATAACCTCAATTATTATGTGTTTGTTTATATATAGATAATACATGTATTATAAAATATATCATTTTATGATAACTTAATTTCGTATAACCAACCAAAAATTATATCATCAGAACGTTATTGTTGAAGCAAATAGATTCTTGTAACTTGTAACGTAAACATTACGGTTGATTTAACGATCATTTACTTGTTACATAAAGATTAGTATCAGCCATATATATTTGCTTGGCAAAACAATCCAGTTTTTCTGTGGTGTATTTGTGCGTGTTGTTGCTTGTCTGTAAAAATGCATGTGCGCGGCTCAGCAAATTAAAATTGTGAATGGGAATAACACATTTTGCATTATACATGCACATTTGAATAAATTTTGAAAAGAAGTGTAGGCCCTACCTACACATATTAGAAAAAAAATGTCATTGCTATGCAGAATAAACAATAACGTAAATATATATATATATATATATATATATATATATATATATATAT
>PNEQ01132712.1:0-22352 GCA_003012365.1 Medauroidea extradentata | reverse complement strand
GCTAGAACATCCATGGCGGCACTATTGCCGGCCATGGTTTGATGAAGGGAACTTTCAAATAACTAATTTTACCTATAGGTGCCCTATAAAAGCAAGTGTTACCTTCCCAAACCGGGTCTCTCCTGTCCTCTCCCCTTTACCGGAGACAAGGCTAGGGAGAGTCGGCTGACTGGTATTTACGTTAATATTTATTTAGCTATAAGTGTTGAAATGTCTAATTAAAACTAGGGGAGCTGATATTGGACATAGCTTTGTTTTTCCTCGTGCAGACAGTAGTTGGTGTGCACTAAGAAGTACAGTCAGACAATAGCTGGTGTGTACTAAAAAGTACAATCAGACAGTAGCCGGCTGCACTAATAAGTACACACTGCACTAATAAGTGCAGCAACTGGGAAGTCGCAATGAAGCTGAAGCTGCAGAGACGTCCGTCCTCGCTGGCTGCTGCCTCGGAACTATCATGAACGCATATCTTATACTTATCCACACTACTTATCCTGACTCAACCGCATCCCCTCCAACCACCTCCAACCACTCTTCCTTCACACCCCCTCCACCCACCCACCTCGCCCGCTCTCTACACCTCCCTCCTCCGCCGCACTCCCACCCAACTCTACCTTCACTCTCTATGTTCATGTCACAACCTGCCCGAACTGAGCACTACACTCTTCTTAAAATCCTCATACGTATATTTAGATACGACTTTCCCTCTACTCAGCTTGTGCGATATATCCCAATACCAGGACCATGCAAGTTTTCTTTCTCTATTATGATGCTACCTTTCTCCCAACTTAATGTAATATGTCTGTGCATAACATATCATTACTTTCTCATACTTATGCTCATCATGAAACTCACAGGGTAAAAACACACAAATGTTCCAAAATTCTATATTAATTTACAATTTATAATCTCCATAAAAATCGCACAGGGTTCTCTTAAATACATTCAGTCTTATTTTTTAAAATCGCCTGTCAACCGTAACAATGAAACTTCAATCAGTCATAGTGTTTATTTACACTAAAAACCAAGCCTTCGTACACTCATAAGCTTCGTATCGTCGCATTACTAGCTTGAACACAAAGTCCTCGCACCAGAAACGTCACCTACGACACAGCTACAGATGTTGCTATCATTCTTTTTTGCTGATGACTTAAGCACTGCGGTGGAGTTCGTGTAAATTGGCGAAAAACTGATCACCATGTTCGATGTGCTCGCAGTCACTAAGGAAGATGCAGTAAGTGCTCACCAAGCCCAGCGATTAGCTCGTCACCCGGACGAAGTACTGTCAATCACAGATCGTGGCCCAAGTGGACGCGAACATCACCGAAGTGGTGGCGAACGTTGTCGAACAGATCATCCTCGAAGCCGAAGTGGTGGTGCACATGGGCGAACAGCTTGCGAACATTAGCGATCAGGTTGCGAACATTGGCGAACAGCTTTTCGAACTTTGATAATAAACTCATCTTTCGTGGACGAAGTGGTGGTGAACATGGACGTACAGCACACCGTCGTGGTCCAAGAGGTGACGACCCCGGCCAACAGATGACGACCATTGTCAATCAGCACGCGAATTATTTCAGGTCACTATTCATATTGTGCCATCAGGATACTACCATTTCAGATACTATTTCAGGATTCAATACGTTAACTTTTAAACTGTATAAATATGTTCTTATATTGCAGTGAGTGCTGAATCACGTTCAGACCACTTGTAGTCATTAATTTTAGACCTCAACTTCAGACTCCAATTTTAGATCTCACTTTTAGACCTCAATTTTAGATATAACTATTAGACTATACTTTTCGACCTCAATTTGCTAATGTTCGCAAGCTGTTCGCCCATGTACACCACCACTTCGGCCACGAGGATGAGCTGTTCGACCATGTTCGCCACCACTTCGGCGATGTTCGTGTCCACTACGGCCACGATCATCAATGATCACGATCACTTCGGCAGAAACGACAGCATAATCGTATGTGACTGCGAGCACATCGACCATGGTGACAAGCTTTTCGACGATATACACGAACTCCACTGCAGAGCTTAAGTCATCATTAAAGATAATGATAGCAACTTCTGTAGCTGCATCGTAGGTAACGCTTCTGCTGCGAGGACTTTGTGTTCAAGATCGTAATGCGACGACACGAAGCTTGTGAGTGTACGAAGGCTTCGTTTTTTATGTAAGTAAACACTATGACTGATTTGGAAATTTTGTGTGATTTTACCCTGTGAGTTTGATGATGAGCATAAATATTTAAAAATAACGATAAGTCATGCACAGACATATTACATTAAATGTGGTGAAAGGTAGGGTAACAATAGAAAATTAAAAATTGCATGGTCCTGGTATTGGGCTATGACGTCGCAAAATCTGAGTAGAGGGAAAGTCGTATTAAGGTATATGTATGAGGATGATAAGAAGACTGTAATGCTCAGTTTGGACAGGTTGCGACATGAACATTAGAGAGTGAAGGTAGAGCTAGTGGGGAACAGGACGGAGGAGGGAATTGTAATGAGGGGGCTAGGTGGGGGAGAGGGTGAGGGTGGAGGGGTTGGTGGTGGATGGGGTTGTTTGGAGGGGGTTGGGTTGAGTCAGGATATGTAGTGTGGATAAGTAAATGATATGTCAGTTCCTTGGAGGGTGTGGTGTTGTTCGGATGGTGTCCACCATGTTTGAAATTAGTAGTAGGAAATTACATGTAAGTATCACAAATAATTGATTCATTTTATCGCCAGTTGTTCGGATATATCTATGTAAGTGATAGGGGTGTATTTGATGCTGAACTATAGGATATAACTAGAGCCCGGTAATTTTCGCGAAAAGAATTTTGCAGCACTTTGTTTCAGTGCCTTACGTGCGCACCTGCATCTCTGCTATGTGGCCAGTGATTGGTAGGGCCCGGTAGTTTTCGCGAAAAAAATTCTGCGTCACTTTGTTTCCGTGTCTTACGTGCGCACCTGCATCTATGCTTTGTGGTCAGTGATTGGAGGCCTTAACATACAATGTCTGGAGGTTAAACCCGCAAATCACAGACGTGATGTGTCGCAGTTAACCATGTACTGATTGGCACAGCGAAATGAATAATAGCTCTGCACAAAAACACTCTGCCAATAACCATGAAGTTGAGCTGCAGGTGTACACGCAAGACACTGAAACAAAGAGGGGCAAAAATCTTTTCACGAAAACTACTGGGCCCTAGTGATTGGATGCCGTAACACCCAGCGTGTGGAGGTTAAACCCGCAAATCACAGACGTGATGTGTCACAGTTATCCATGTACTGGTTGGCACAGTCAAATGAATAACGACTCTGCACAAAAACACTCTGTCAATAGCCATGAAGTTGAACTGCAGGTGTGCACGTAAGACACTGAAACAAAGTGGGGCAAAAATCTTTTCGCGAAAACTACCGGGCCCTAGATATAACTAGAGATGATGTTTTATCGCGGGAAAACTTGACTATTTGCTAGGCTTCAACGTACGTTCAGCTTATCAAAAGATTACTGGCTTTTCCTTGTACGCGAAGCTACTGCCCTATTTGACTAAGCCAATAAGAAGACCGCTATTTTAATATTTGATGCACGTTATTGGTCTATAGACAGCTACGTTGTGTCAGCGTTTTCAAGGCTATGTTGGCACAAAACATTTTCGCGATATACCATCATCTCTAGATATAACTTAAATGTATTATAATTTATAAAGAAAATTATTAAATTAACAGTGTTTGTTTAGGTTTGTTGGAAACTGATATACATATATTGAAAATAGATCAGGCATAACTCAGTTTTGTGTGTGGGTGATCGGACCAATAGAAAAATATCCCTTAAGTATTATAATAATTAAAATATTAATTTTAATAAAATCGATTAATTGAAAATGTATTGATTTTATTGGAAATCGATCTGATAAGCTAAGATGGTGGTGGATATAAGCAGATAACAATATTGATTTTTAAACAAATTAAAATTCCTAGATATATATAATATTTTTATTATTTAATTTTATTGGATTTTTTAATTATGATTATCAGTGACGCACGAGAAATGCGTAATCCAACCGCTTTGAGAAGGCATTGGGGTCATATGATTTAATTGAGGGAGCTAAGAGTCCGAAAAAAGTGCTCAACCGGTAGATTTGAGAAGACATTTGGATTTGATTTTGTGACATCCACAGATGTAATTTTGATTAGGCAAGGGAAAAAAGTGAAATTTTTGTGGAAAAAGGGAAATTTTGATGGAAAAATGGAAATTTTGTGATAATTTTGGGACATTTTTGATTTTTTGATGATCTCTAGTAAAGGTTCAAGGTCAAAATTAAAGGTCAAGGTTATCCAACATGGCGGCCGGGGCCGTGACGTCACAAAATGGCGGGGGAGGGCTCCTGACTCGAGCGTGGCCCCTCACACCGAATCCTGTCGCTGAAGGAACGTAAGCATACTACTGATGTCACTTGAATATGGGTCTCCTGCCTTTGTGAGAAGAGTTTATGATTTTAAAGTGCTAATCAAAATAATTTCTTTCCCATTCCAAAAAGTATGTAATGCGCGGGTTTACCGTCAGGATACGTAAGAGTTGAAATCGACCGGTCACAAACATGGACATGAGATAGCGTTCAGGAAATAAAACCAGTAATGAAATTTTTTCGTGAAATTGAAGTGTCCTTGCTTTTAAGTGAAACGAAGTTAGAGAAACGCCAGTTAGACAACACAAAGCTATGAAAGTGAAAAGTCTTCTGTGAGACAGGTAAAACACCTGTCAGTAAAATAATCTGTCGGCGAAACGCCTTAGGTTAGTGGCAAAATATCGTATGATGACATACTTCGTGCACAATGAGATAACTCTTTCGCTCCACAAATATCGTGCTGCGTTACTACTTTACTGGTACGTTAATTGCTAGGGATCGGTAGTTTTCGCAGAAAGATTTAGCAGCAAATATTTCAGTACCTAACATGCACTCCTGCAGCTCTGCTTCGTGGTCAGTAATTGAATTTGTTAATTCTCTGCGTCTTGGGGTTCGACCTGCTAACCACAGAAAAAATTGTGTTGCAGTAACCTTTCTCTGATCGGCACAGTCAAATAAGTGACGTTTCTATATAATCACACGCTGCCAATAACCACGAAGCAAAACTGCAGATATGAACGTTAAGCATTTGATCAAAGAGGTGCAAAATTGTTTTCGCGAGAACTGCTGGTCCCTATTAACTAAGCAGGTTGAACTGCACTGTCAAGTACTTCATAAAATTAAGGGAAGTTATTTGCCCATACACAGTATGAGACACTTATACTTTGGCTTGTAAATAGAGGAACTTTTCAATACGTTGCTGTTCAAGTCTGGTTGCATCATAAATTTGACTGTTTCCTAAAAATGTATAGGAACACTACCGTTGACGTATGGGAAACAATTTCATCATACCTATTTTCTTGACACTCCTTTGCATCTGTGTGGTAAACTTACAAATATTTTTTACAATGTATCCAGTCTATAAATTATCTGCTACATTGCTTGGTGACAATAACTGTGGTAGAATGTTATATGTGGCGCGCAAAAGAGGACTTCAAACTATATAAAGACCAAGACTATGCCAAGAACTATATGCTGCTCTGCTTAGGAAGAGGGCAGTAACTACAGAAACAATAAAAATGGAATTTTTGGTGTCGCTGGATTCGTCTCGAAATTCTGCATAGTTTACACACCAAAAATTCAGTAAAACAAATTGTGCGTAGGAGTTATAAGGAGAGAACACTTAATGCATTTGTAGTTTTTCCAAGTTTAAAAAGGGCCGAAGGCAGTAAGTGTATATTCCTCGTATAAAAAGCAGTATTTGTAATTATACTGGTTTCTTAATTTGTAATATCGCTGTAATATTCTAGGCAACGCTGTAAACCATACAATAACTTTGAGTCAATTTATGTTAATTTATTCGATAATGGGAACACATATTAAAAAAAACATTTGTTTTAAGTTGTTTAAATTTTTTTTCAGAAGTTTATTTTAAAAACATGTTTGCACTATAATAACATACTTGCAAACCTATTCGGAATTGATAAATAGATGGTATTGAGACATATCTTTAACTTATTTTTTCTTAATAGTGATGTTGCTGTAATTACTGCTTTCTTCCTAAGCAGGGCAGTACGGCTGTCGGTAGGTTAGAGACGCAGATGTTGCATCCCCATCAATAATCACTAACTTAAAACAAAATGACGATCACGGCCCCACCCCCTTCCGCACAGCACTTACAAATTATAAAATTACGTTTCCAAAATATTGGTATATTAATGAAAGCTACACCAGCACATTTTTATTAACAGCATCCGATATTTAGCTTGTGTTTGGTTTGAAAGATAGATACAATTTCGCATATGAGTGATTTAAATGTGTGTCGGGTCGAAAACGATGACTTACGCATGCATCTACATTTTTTTTAATGGTTTACAAAATCGATATATTGTTGCACAATTTCGATCTTCGTTACATTTTAACTTCAGTTCTATTTTTAAAAACTGCTGTGGTACCATTATTCCTTGGATTATCTACTATGACTCGAGTTGTGTTATTTAGCCAGGCGGTATGCTTAGTGTATGTTCAGACAGATGGAAATTGCAAGATTTTGCGTTACATTATTGTCGATGATTGCTTAGAGCATAACCAGTATTAAGTGTTTGTTTATTCCTAGTAAATGTATTCCGTGGAGTGAAGTATGGATTTGTTTGTGATATACAATGACTTGTTTTCCTTGTCAACCCAAATTGAAAACTTTTACTATCAAGTTGTATGTTATTTTTGAAAGATTCTTGCAATGGGGGCAAGTTACAAACTAGGAAGGTATTTTGGATATAAGCCATTACAGCAAATTGTGTGGCACAGAAAACCAGAGAATACACATAAATAGATAAGTAAACAAACAAAAGGATTTTGTTTACAACTGGCAAACAAAGATGAAACATATACAATTCCGCAAGGAATTTAGTCAGTGATTTACAAGAAAACAAAGTCCTTATGTTCGTTTACTTGTCTGTTTGTTTGATGTGTATTCTCTGGTTTTCTGTGACACACAATTTACTACAATGGTGGATGTCCAAAATACATCTTAGATTGTAACAGGCTGTAGACAGTAAAAATTACAGTACAGTAACAAAGGGAAACGACTGCACTTCAGTAGAAGCTGTCAAATTTTATTCTGCGAAATCGAAGTCATACAGCACATATGAAATGGTAAGTTATGAACCCGTTTCTAGCCTATTGGAAGCCATTTCATTTTTTATCCCGACTTCCTTCGGATATTGTTAGGCATGAGCTAAAAGTCGAGAACATAAATTTAAGTCAAAGTGATTTGATGTGTATAATTGGTTACATGTAATCTAAAGCAAATCTTATGGTGACTCTTATCTATTCTACTGTCATCATTATACATACGTTGCACCAGAAAAGACTTAGCAACGAACTTGGACAGTTCTACTGCAACTGAGGTGTTCTGTATCTTTAGAAGTTTTCCGCACTTGAAAAAGTTCCGCTCATCCGCAGACTGTCACAAGTAATTAAAATCGAAAAAATGCACCTATACTTAGTTAAATAACTGCTATTTTACAGGAGTGTGCTAGAAAATATTTTATGTTCATTGTCTCGATCATTGGGTACTGAACTCATTTAAGACTTGCCCGGCGTGGTAATACTCATAACGATTGTAATCGAATAGAGTTACTAAACCTTATATCACAAGACTCTCCTTAAATTAAACATCAACCTTCCGAAGAAAAAAATTCTCCATGCAGACCATTAAAGAGAAGTTTTATCACGTATGGTCAATAAAATCATTATAGAACTTAGTCAAATATTTATTTCTATAGATCCGGTTGTGTTTTCGTTCATTTTTAATGGCTCAACAGACATAAGGTGTATATAGCTCCGAAATTTACTGATGAGACAGTTACCGATATACTCCAATGATTCAACTGAAACTAGCGATCTCAAGTTTAATAAGGTAAACATATGATGGAAACTGCGAAAGTGCCAGGCGGTCGCAAAAGAGTTCAAAAAATCTCAAAAGTAGAACAACTGCTTGCTTCTTCTGGTATTTTTATAGAGCACACTGCGATAGCTCAGTAATTGAAGAAGCTGCCGAGTGCAACATGCGCACAGGGAATGATTTGTAGTTGGCAATGAAATAAAAACGTCATAAATATTAGAACAAGTATGGTCTCTGGTATTTTGAAGTCTGTGGCTGCTAATTCAGAAGAGGGTGAAAGTGGAAACTAAGAATCCATTCCAAATACATACAAAAAAGGTCTCAAATTAAACTGTAGGCCTACTGTCTGTCAAGGCTGATCTACAGAGAAAACAGATTTCTGCAGTTTTGTGCAACATTTCAACATCTTTAAAACAATGGAAGAAATTAAGGACCACAGTAGCAAGGCTTGTGCATTACTGAAAAATGTCAACTCTGAAGAGATGGTCTGTGGCTTTCAAATCATAACAAATGTAATCAGAATTCAAAAAAAAGCTAAACGAATCAGCTACAGAGAGACAAAGAACAGTAGCTGATCAATTTGAAGCTGTTTGTGTTGTCGAACTTACCACTAGTTCAATGAGAACTTGTATAACAGAGACTTGAAAAATTAATGGTTTTACTTGATGTTAATACTTCTATAAATAATGTTGTTTAAGTATTTTCTAAACATTATAACAAGTTGCAAACATATTAAATAAAAGTAGAATATAGAAAATTGTTTTTGACACGTCAAATACGTTTAGTCTCTGAAAACACTTGCTTTATTTAGGCTTACAAAACCACATTTATTCATTGCTGAACTGAAAATTTCCATTTAAATGAACCCCTACAAAGTATGTGTGTGACAAAGAAAACTTTCGTTTAAATCTTATAGTAATGCCAGCAAAAATGTGTTGACTTGAATATACTCCAGCGGTTATCTCCATGACAAAATAATTTTATTTACTTTGTGAAGTTAATGTCAAAGAATAAATTATGTGAAACGAAGAGAGTGTGGTCCGCTCTTAAGGGTGTTCTCGCTGCAAAAATTTCTAATTTTATATTTGCACGGCAAAGTGATCACTTTATGGACTACATTTCCCACCTGTGACCTTTTTTTTATCTCCCATAGTTTTCCCATAGTGACATGACAAAGTCAAAATTTGCAAGTTACGGGAACGTGGTGATAACAAAAACCAAGTGTCTTACTCGAATGAAATAATTTACACTGAAATTAGAGATTGTAGGCAATATGCAAAAATATTTAAAAACACACAATGAAATTTCTTTGTACACATAAAAAAAAAATCTGAAAATGATGAAACTTTACTTCGTTTATGGCCAATATTTAAATAACACAGAAGGACTGTTGTGTGTTCTCTATTTTTTTTTATTTTAGCATTTTGCCCGCAGCATCTAATTTCAGTGTAAATTATTTAATTCGAGTAAGACACTTGGTTTTTGATACTGCCATGTTCCCGTAACTTACAAATGTTGACTTCGTCATGTCACTGTGGTAAAACTATGAGAGCTAAAAATCATTTATACGTGGGAAATGTAGTTACAAATGACGTCTACAGAACGAACAGCATGTCGTGGAAATATAAAATTGTGCATTTTTGTCACGTGAACATTCTTAACAGAGAAGTTTGAAGAGGTGTTGAAGGATGAAATGAGGTGAGTATGGATCAGTACCGGTGTGAAGGGGCGTGGGAAATGGGAGATACCTGAGAAAACCAGTCCAGGTCGACTCCGCCTGGAATCGAGCGCAGATGCTAATGGTATGACGCGAGTGCCCTAGACTGTTTTGTTTGAAAGTTTAGTAACATTAAAGATATTAATTGTGTAAATCAACATTTGGTTGCCACGGACAGTATTTGTTTGGTACAAAGGGAAGTTTTGTCCTGTGTGGCCGCAGGTTCGCCAGTGTGGAAGCCGCGCGACATGTTCACATTGGGCGAGGCGACGACCCTCCCGCGCAAGACCAAGTCGGCTTCGTCCTACACGGAAGCGGTGTCGCGCGAGACGGCGGGGCGGAAGGCGACGGGATCGACGACAGAGCAGCAAGGCTCGGGGCGCGACGCGACTACGTCTTCGTCCAGTTGCGCACACCCGGCCAAGCCTTGAGCACCATCCTTCATCTTTGCCGCGACAGTGCTGCTGCTGGTGTTGTTGGCGCTTGGACGCTGTACTCTGCTGCCCACTGACCGCTCGCTGAAAACACCTTCCCGTCGATATCGTCGTCAACACTACTCGTATTCGTCGCTTTTAAAACTACTTAACCTATTGTTGTTAGATGTCATAATCAATACTTATAGCTTTGATGTCTATGTAACTGTGGATAAAAACTCGGAAGATAACATTTAATCTAGGTATGATGCTAGAATATAATGGAGCATGTTACGTAATTTTACCTAATCGTTAGTAGTTAGAAATTTATTGCAGCAGACATATTTCGTTATGAAGTCCGCTGGTTTGAAGAATTGATGTGAATGTGCACATGTTGTATTTGTTGAAAAAAAATTATTATTATTTGTAAACTCTTATGTATAGGAAAATAATTATGTGGAAATCAAATTAATTCATGTTTGTGTTTACATCTAATACTCGTCGTTCTAACTGTGCGTTTCTCATTAGAGATGCAAATAATGTATATTTGATGTTTAATTTGATGTGAAACGATGTACATGTTCTATGTTCTTCATGGTCATAGATGTTAACGCAGATGTAAGTAGAAAAAAAGTGAATTGATGTTATCATCCTAGTGCGCCGAAAGCCGTTGAATGCACGACACTTTCTTTACATATCTACATTTGAACATTGCTGGGCCAGATTCGGAGTCATTTGCGAATCTTAAACCCAGCCATGTCTGCTTAGCCAGAAGTTTGGACATTTAAGTTGCAACCGAGTGCCACCCAAAAGCGTGTGTACTTGAGGGCGTGTCTTATTAATACCGTTATCTAGGGAAGCAGATGGCTGGGCGATGATATAATCCTTCCCCCAACCACCTTTCCAACCCTCTCACTATGAATCTGATGCTGCTAGTACTCTCGTTCATTATGTATTACTTTATCATGCATTACGTTCTCAGTTTGGAGTGACGTGTTCCCAGATCCCTACCTCTCACTGCTCAACATCATGAAAACTAAGTTATTAAAACTGCTTCAAATGACACATTATTTTATTACTTCTGATTTATTTAATTTTGTACTTTTCCATTTGAGCATAGTTCTTTTTTGCTGACATTTATAACATACAAAAACAGAGTAATAGTGCTGTCTTAAATAATTTGTCTTCACCACTGTGAAGTATTGGCGAGTTGAAATGTATACTAAAATGTTTTCAGGAAGTGTATTTTGTTGATTCTATTACAGCAACATGACTATACTATTATTACCAGAGATCTTATTTATGAGTATTTATAACTTCAAAACTAATTTAATAATTTGAACCACGGTGATTTTGAATTAAATCATGTATAATAGCTAAAACAATACAGAATATTTCAGAAGGATAAATAGTCGCTTTCACAATTAATTACCTCACGACGCGACCAAAAATATTGGATTGTGAAGTTGGAAGACTCATATGGTTAACGTGTCACAAATTAAACCGGGTGAATTAAATACTGTCAGAAATAAATAGCTATTGTAATAGTTTTATTACTCATTCCATTTCTTAATAATTTGTAAAAGCAGATACGAATTTTTTAATTCTAATGTTTAAACAGTTTTTTCATGTTGATTTCTATTCCTTCGTATCTAGTCCTTCGTGTGTGTACGTATGTATATCAAACGAACAGTCCCTTTAAACCTTTAAATTGTTAATTCATTTTTTTTTCATTAGTGAGTGTTTACTGAAGGAAAGTCAGCCCGCTCCCTTCTGCTCCCTACCCAAAACTGAGCCCAAATATGGCGCACCCCTGACTATATACATAATTTTTAAAACGTCGGGGATTTCTTGATTATCCACGACAGGAAACTGTTCAACTCTTAAGTGCTTACAATTACAGAATGTATCTTAGTTACATGATCAATCGGCGAAATGTGCTACTGCTAAAACTAATTTTCGAATCCACTTCTTGTTTGGTGTCCATAAACGTTCAACTTCGAGAGAGATAAGGCATGTGCACGATATATTTAGAATTTTTCTTGTGAAAACGTAAGCCACCCTGATCATTACCGCAAGTATGAATTAAGGATTTTTTAAATATTGTAGATTTGCATTAAATTATTTTTAATGAGAATCAAAACACGCTACGGAGTGTGCAGATCGGGGGAATTATAACTCATTAAATTTGTTCTATTATCATCTAACACCTTCAAAATTTTGTGCAAACCTTAAACTTATTTAATTTAACTCTAAATTCATAAAATTTTATTATATAGAGATATTTCCAATTTGTTGTAACGTGCTATATAATTCTTTCACAATACGTTCACACAAATGGAACAATTGTTTGATTTACTTAAATAAAAACGTTGTTAGAAACTGCGGCAGATTTCATAACCTTCCATATTTACAGCTATTTACATCAATAACAAATCACTAGACAGTTGACTTATTGTAACAATATTAATCTCTACAGTTATTCATATAAAGAGTAAACTTCATTTGAGTTCATTTATTCTAAATTCGCCCACGATTTTGTCATATTTCCTTTGCGAATGCTGCATTAGAAACGTCTTCAGAATAATCTAAAAAATGGCTGTTCCTTCGAACACTACTGTATGCCTTTATAAAGTTTGACCAGAACACGAACAGACGTTCCTGTAAAGAAAGACGTTTGAATAAAATGTCCATGGCAGCTAACATTTCGCCGAAAAAGTATAGGCCTATAAAATATTTCTCGCAAGTTGTATATTGGATGAAACCTTAATTTAAACAGCTAACAAAATTAATCGTTATATTAGTTTTTGCTCAGAGGAATTTGATGTGACACTAAGAAAATAAATATTTAAAATATCTAAATAAACATTTTTGAACATTTTCCGGTGTGGTGCATTTTCTCCTTTGCGGAGCAGCTTAGCAATGTTTCTGTGTTAAACCCCTAAACTAAACTACAGCATACTGTGCATATATATATATGTATACTTGTATAACTTATGTAATCAACCAGTACAGATACTTGACGTTCAATATTCATATAAAAACAAGTTTATGTAATTATGCATCTCTAATGGAAACAAGACCCTAAATTCCTCTGTAATATTATTCCAAAGTTTTTCAGCTTCGTTATTTGTATGTGAATTTAAAGGTGTTACATTTAATGGTTGTGAAAGTGATTTATTTCGGAAGTACATTTAAAAATAATAAATGTCAGATCAGAAAATTCAAAAGAACCTGTAGAAATAGTATATCCTGTAAACTGTAAGAAGTAGAATTTTATTATTGTAAAACATATAATGTAAAAAAAATGTAAAAATTTAGAATGAAATTAGCATATATTAGGAAATAAGATCAATACGTATATACCAGCTATATGAGTATAAAGTAAATGTAAAGGTATTGTATCAAAATTTTTGTTTATAAGGAAATATACTGATTAATGTCTAGTAAAAATATAGTTAACTGTGTTTATTTCATAAATACCTTCGGAAGAAAGAGTTTAAAATACTGAAAAAATAAATGAATAAAAAATGTATTATACTAACATGTTAATTGTTTACTATTTAATTAGAAAATTAAAATGATAAAATGTAATTCAGTAATGTTTAGAAATAGTTGTTAATAATAAAATATGTATAAAACAAAAATTTTAAAATATAACATTGTATTAGTGTTCATATGAGCATAATCTATAGTTGTGTTCCTACCTTACATCTTTTAGATACAGTTGGTAAGAAAAAAACTGTCTTGACAAGTAACAATTATTTCATTATCTTTAGGAGTTAAAATGCTATTAACTTTTCATTTTTACATATTCTAAAAATAGAATTTTCAAAAATATTACATTTGATCTAATATATTACGTATTTGATTATATTATGTAAATTATGGGCTGTCGCCATGCACTGTATTCACCGAAAAATGCAACCATAAAACGCATACAATATAATACATATGCACTGAATAACTGCGAATTTTCGTGTTTTACCAGATAGCATCTCTTTTATAGTGAAAATAATTGTAATAGTAAAATTACAGTTTACGAATTTTTTAATGTCTTAATTATGTAAGGTTAATACGTTCAAATTTATTGAACGTTTTCCAATTGAACTTGATTTCCTAGAAGCTCGTCAATCATGCAGTTTAAGAGTTCTTACTGTCCAAGTTTAAACATCTGGTGACTCACAGATATAAAAAAATATCTTCCCAAATCTATTTCTAAAAGAAACAGCGTGCCTTCTTCATAAGTTAGTACTTCGTTTAAAATTACTTCTTCAGATAACTATAATTTGGTGCATTTTAACGTCAGAAAAATGTGAACCAAATCTGATAAACAAACGATTCCTGACAAGATTTGTGATATCAGAATAATTTCAACACCTAATTTAAATCTCTCAACTTTACTGTGTGAAATAACTGGCGTGCACAAACTTTATCAGGTAGATGTGAACAATTAGGCTACAGTCAACTGGTTATACTTTGCACGAGCGTGAGAAACCTACAGGCTGCCGTGTTTGTTTGCTGAATTACATGTGGAAGAAAATTACAGAAAAAGGAGGCTCTATCCAATCGCGGTATTTGGAAGTTGTTACTGCCTTACCTGTCAGCATCCACTAGCAAGTTGGTTGCTAAAGAAATATCATTGACGAGACCCGGGAATATCTAACCTCTACGAAACGGCTTCATTTAATTCGTCTTAGGCCGTGGCCACACCAGCTACATAACTGCTTCAGCTAAACAACTTCAGCTTTAATGGAGCAGTTAGGCGAGCTACGAACTAGTTCAGATCGCAGTCATTTCTCGGTCTATGTAAACAAGTTTTATATGTAGCTTCGAACGACATATCTTCGATGCTGCTCTACTTTTCGGTACTTCGAGTAAAGAGCTGTGTAACAAATACGGCTGCTTTTTCGCGCGACATTTTGCACGCGTTAAATTTAATAAACGTTTAGCTTTGATTAAATTCGATTACACACACAGCAGCATTACAGATGAAAAATGATAATTAAAAAGCACAAATGTTGAGTATAGATGTAGTGATAATTAAATATCGTTACCTTAATTGTAAAACCTCGTAACTCCATTTTTTAAAGACTGAACATGTTAGTTCTTTCAAGCTATCTTCATAAGGTATTTTCGAAGAAATATTCTTTAACGAAAAAAGAAGAATTAAATATTTGATAAACTTATACAAAATTATGTCTTTTTTCTCAGTGTGAGGGAAATTATATTGTTTTCTCTTCTCCTTTATATATATATATATATATATATATATATATATATATATATATATATATATATATATATGAGAAATGGAGTTACGAGGATATACAATTAAGGTGACGATATGGTACATTTACGGTTGCACGTTTGTTGAGATTTAAAATGTCATTGAGTTTCTTCTTTTTAGTCGCAAATATGATCAGCTTTAAACGCGATCAAACATGGCTGCCGAATGTATTGAACTAAACATGTTTATGCCGTCTAGCATGACCGTGGCCTTCTTTTAGAGGAGTTTTCCATCTGTCCTTTCAAGAAGCACGACACCTTCCAGCCATTAAACCCCAGATGAATCCACAAATGTTCGGTTACGAAAGGCTGTTACATTTTTTTTCGGTCATAAGAGCCAATTAGTCCATTCTAAACATGCAACTTCCTTCAGACATGCTTCTAGACAGAAGCTACATGCACTATCATTCCGAGTCCGACCCATAAATACAACAGCACTAGTTTAAGGCTTTCGTGTTGGTCTCTGGAGTACTTTCGAGATACCACGCACCTGAATTTTCACCTGAGAAGAAACTCTCCAAGGCTCCAGAGCTCCTTCAGAGAAATCATCAACACTCAAAATCTGACCCCCGAAAGTAAAAATCCGGAAGGTGTCCTGCGTTAATATCCCCTTTCCTCTTTTCTACCTGATCATTTAGGCTTAACAGGTGAAATTTTTCGGAGTCATTAATTGCCATCCAAACTGGAAGTTTGTTGGTAAATGACTGTTTTAGATTGCGCAGAAGAGAACCGAGTCACTGTGGAGTACTGAAGGTGGGAAATGGTCTATGAACTAATGCACATTCCAACTTTTATAAATAAAATATTTTGCAAGTAACAACCAAATGGGTTACAAAATTACTTTTAGTACTGTAAGTGAAACCATGTCACGCGTTGCAGGTTTTTATTTAGTAAAACACAGTCGGTTGTCTGTGGTTTTACTGAGGGCACAGTTAATTGGCAGCTAATTTAAAAAAACTTACGGCTTAACATCAGTGGTCCTATTATGGTAAACTGCTGGAAACACGACCGTTGGCGTGCCATCTATGACATATTGATGTAATGCTGAAGGAAACGTAACTAATGATTGAGAGTCGTTGAACTAGTAATGGTCTATAAATTGCTTGTCAGTTGTAGATGGATTCTGGCAACACATAATCGATCCAGTAAGGGTCCATCAGAGGCATATGCACGGCGTGTTATCTTTAGGACAGCTGATGGATGAGACGTGGTACATTCATGTGTCACTGACATTTATTTCAAGATAGCATGCAAGCTTACAGTAATATTTCATTAAACTTTAAGTCTCACGATACCTGCTGCAAGCTTGATACAAGTTGGCATTTCACTCGAATTTGAATTCCATAATACGCTTCCACGTAGACTTGCTGCAAACACGAATCAAGCTCGTATTTTCCTTAAATTATATTACTTGCGTTGGTAGATTTTCCTTGAGACTCACAGCCAGCCAAAATCAAGTTTGCATTTCAATAGAGGTTGGCTTGCATAGCTCCCCGAACTTGCAGTAAACCTAAATCAAACGTTCAGCAATTCTGATTCAAGCATAAATTGTGTTTTATTTTGACTTAATACTATTCATGAGGCTTGCAACGAGTGTTTATAATTATTGTTTCGGGTTGCTTTAGTTTTTATTTTAGTGTATGTAAACGAACAAACAATACTGCATTTGCTACTTGAAAATAACAACTATTCCGATGTTATGTAAATGTTATTATTTTAACAATACTGTTGCGTAGAAATTCGGAGTCCAAGAAGAAAGTAATTTCTGCATTAAACGAATCGCACACAACTTTTTTATGTTTGTTCACAGTTGTCTTGTTGCTATACTGTCTACCTGGTAACTAAAGTTCGAATCCCAGCAGGAACAGAAAATGTCCAGGTTGGTAAGTAAATACGATAGTTTTCAAATAAATAGTACAAAAATGGAAAATTTGAATAAGTATATATTCACCTAGAAAAATATAATATTACGATGGTACATCTGGGGCATGAGATCTGTAGGTCAACTGACGACTGTAAAGTGATGCATTGATGGTGTTCCATCTACAAGTCAGCTGATGGCTGTGAAGTGGTACACTGACGGGACATCTGTGATACATCTATGTCGCCTCGAGCGATTTCGGGAAACCATGAAAAACCTAAATCAGCATGGCCGGAGCCAGTGAACGAATCCGGATCCTCCCGTATTCGAGTTTAACATGCTACAGTTGCGCCACCTCGCTCGGTACTGACCATGACGCAGCCAGAACTGCATATACGCAAGTTAGACATTGCAACATGCTGGTGCAAAATCCTTTTCATCAGAAATCAGTGGCTCTAATGTCCAGACACATTTTAAATAAGACACCTGTCAGAAGAAACTGGAGAGTTCATATTTAGTATTTCGTTGTATTAGTTAACATATACAGTGTCGGATAGTTCGTAGCAGGTAACGGAAAAAGACATGATGGAGGAGAGGTGTAAAGGGAATGGAAAATTACAGTGGAGTGGCGAGTCGATACCCCGGGAAGTATGAGGGTAGTACGGGTAAGTTTGGTGAAAGGCGTGGGATGAAAAATGGAAAGAGTTGCACAGGACGGCAGGAAAGTTACACTGCAGGAAGCAGCAGAGGATACCCGTGTAGACGAGTTGTCAGATTTTGATGCAAAGTCGTTGGGCAATCGGCCGCAGGCAGGACTTTGGTACCGGTGATGATTATTGCACCCGTCACTCTTGAATGAAGAGCTTTCTGCCGCTGTCCATGCTGTATAGATGTAGATCCCTCACACGCCAATTTAAATTAAGACACGAGAAGTAAGTCCATGACCTGACACATCACAAAGGATAAGCCAGAAGCAAACCAATCAGAAACACGGAAAACAGAAAATAAAGTGTGGTTTAACCACATAGACAAAAAATTGGCACTTCAAAAGGCAGTGTCAGCGTCATGTGCTTGAGGCACGAAACTATCTGACGGGTGAGGCAGATGTAAAGCAGCGCAGAGCTGACTGCGAAAAATTTACATGAGTCTGTTAAGTCTCTGGGCGCGATGAGCAGCAGTGGGAATCAGCCACCCAGCCGAAGAAAGAAGAAAATGTTCCGGTAATGTAAAGCAACAAGCCATTGTACACCAATTGCTTGTTTAAAACAATGTTAAGGAACAGAAGGTGTAGCATGAACCCTCTCGCTAATATGCCAGTTGCTGATTGACTCGTATCTAGAACGGAGCAATGGCCAGGGGTGAGTTCGCACAGAATACAAGGACAAACACAAAAATCAATAACACAATGAATCGAAAGTACCCATGTAGCAAAATACAAATGGCCAATCAATAACATAGAGCAACTTTGCCAAGATGGCCATCACTTGCCAACAGATGTAATAGACCTAGTCCCATTGCTGGATATGATGTGGCAACACCCACTAGCCACGATATGTCAATAGTACGTACAGGGCTCGACAAAAAATTGGCCAACACAAAGCCAGCAGTAAGCCGGCAAATGGTCCATCGATCGACTGGCCTAGACATGGTTTCACATGCCTGCACCAGCAATTATTTATCAATAACCCACTTTGCTGTCAACAGCAGGCCTACAGGAGGCATGCAATAGTTGTACTATTAAAATATAAAAAAATATTTCTATTGTATTTTTTTTAGTTTTTCCTTTTTTATGCTGTTTATTTACCAATTTACAATCATGTTACCAATCAGAATTCTGCAAACAGATGTGCGTGAACTGGATTTGGGAGTTGTGCTGTACCAGTACAAAGATAAAAAGCAGTGGATCATAAATTTCAGCAGCATAAAGTTCGGCGTAGTCGAGCGGCGTTTCGGTGTCAATGAACATGACTGCCTCATTGTGTCTGGTTTATTAAATGATACAGGCAATTCCCTGAGTACCAGCACTTCACTCTATGCTCAGACAACATGTGTCTTGTCTGGCCTGCAGCACTCACCCAATGGATCATTTTCGTACAGTCATTGGACTTCGAGGTGTAGCATGTGCCAAGGGTGAAAACGAGCTTGCCGATACTCTATTGGGCACCACAGTACATCATCTCCGGGAACGAGAAAGAATAGGAGGAGCTTCTGCCCTCGGATACTGGCAATGATCCGTGCAACTCAGGTGAGGCACCCCAGTGCTACAACTTGGTTACTACAGTCGAAATTTTCCTGAATGACTTATGGGACCGAGTGCTGTTAGTGAAGAAACAAAGCCAGTTTTCACATGAGCTGGTGGGAAAATGTGGCAGAGGCGAGGTGCACTATTGGTGTGTCATCGAAGGCCTCCTGGATACGGACTGCATGAAGTGAAGCCCAACCTGGAATCTCTATGTCCGATGGCAGTATGCCCAACTGTCCTGCACTTCGCTCACGACATCACATGGGCATGACATCCAGATGGTACTCAGATGCTGACCAATATATGCTGATACATTTACTGATTTGATGCAATGCGCCAGACTCGAGAGTAAATCTGCCATTATAATCTAATCAAGAGCGGGCAGATGGTCAACAACAGGAACTGAGGACTCCCAGCATTCCCATGAACACTGTAGCCTTGGACCTTATGGAGTCTTACATATGCAACAAGGGTTGGAAGGGATCTGTCCAGGTTGTTACAGAACTGTACACCTGGTGGGTGGAGGTGTTCGCGATGTCAAAATTCAAAATGCCCATCATCGTCAAGATGCTAGAAACAGAATCCTTCATCAGATGGGGTACCAGCGAGTATAACTTACTGATAATATCATGCAGTTCACAGGCAAACAATGGAGGGAGTACTGCACCAGTTGGGTCTTCCAACACCAAATTACTGCTGTCCACCACCCCAGGGCAAACTCTACAGAGCATCGCAACAAGGAAATCAAGGTGCATTTGCAGGCCAGGGTGAAGGGCAACCACACGAGCTGGCAAGAACATCTGCCAGCCACCCTTTCCACTGTCTGCTCCAGGGTGGATGTTACCACAGGTAGTCTCCAGAGGAGATGTTACAGGCCTGGAATCTTCCTCTCCCAGAAGATATGACCTGCTTCCTACCTGGAGGAGTGCCTGCAGAGAGTAGCTTTGCAAGGAGGTACAGGCGAAGGCAAACAAACATGAGACCTGGTCCTTCACCATGAACAGCATAATGCCGCGACTGGTACCCCACCTCCACGAGACTGCCACTACTACTCAAGCCAAGGCAACATATTAATATGCATTCCCACTTGCAGTCAAATTGCTAGACGTTTTTTCCTTGGGGTTTGTGCCAAAATGGAAATGGCCACATATCGTCCTTAGGGCTGCAGGTTGAACTCACAGTTACATTATCAAGATCGGACAATAGACCACAAAATTCACAAGGAGGAAGGAGGTCATTTGATGTGACAATGTACGCCAGGAGAATGGAGGACATCCATCTCACAGGACAGAACTGCTGTCAGTAGTTGAGGTTGAGGCCAACCGAAGGCTTGCTGACACCGGATCAGCAGCATCGAGATGACATGTGTCACCAATAAGGAACCAGTTAAAAAGCCTGTAGTGGTCGACCTCAACGACGAGCTTGTTTCTTTGTCCCCAGGTTCACGGGCTTCCACATTGTCTGATGTGGTATGCGAGGTCGAATGGTGGGATGCTGAACATATTGGTGTTGACTTACTTGGCGAATAGTAAAAGAGCTTACTACTTACACATCATAATAGGCCCTACAGTTCTCTAACAGCGCTTATCGGAATTTTCAATTTTTATTTTGTGATTGACACTTTTTGACAGAGAGTAATCAACAATTATTTTACCTCGTAATATGAATAACGTTTTACATTGTTAACTTGTGGCATAAATTGTACGATTGAAACAATTAGATAGGAACATTTTTTCCAACCTTACTTGTTATTATTTTCCTTTATTTTTCGGCGACATTACCGTCGGAGGGTGGCCTACTATGACTACTTATTTAAAGTTTGTAAACAATGTATACATTGTACTATATAACATCAATTGTAAATTAAAAGTTGCGAAAGCATACATAGTTATGACATTATACATAATTATGATAGCATACAAGCAAAACACTTTCATCCATTTCGAAATAATGTACAGTTCATACAATTAATTTCCTTTTATATTTGTTTGTGTTAGTTAGAAGTTGTAGAGGTGTTTTGCTGTTCGCTCTTTCTTTTGCTCACTTTCGCATATTTTCGCCGTCTTCTTTTTTGCAGGCTAGTTTTTTTTTTCTCTCGGGGAAGACAATGCATAGCACTGATTATATGTCCTGAGTCCCTGATTGTCACAGAGCGAGACTGTCGTGAATCAACTGATAACATGCAGGTTGTGCAGAACTGGACAAGTTTATTTTTCATGTTCTCTTCCCAGAAATTGTCATCTCTTTCAATCTTGGCAACCTTGATACCTAAAGGTGTACGTACACAGAACAGACAGTAACTGTGTCTTGTCACATGAAATTGCCCTTGCACCTGGTGATGATATGGATGATTAGTGTTCACATCTCCCACAATTTACTTTTCATTTCATTTCATTTCATTTTATTTACGTATCGTCGAATCCCCATTTGAGCATTAGCTCAGGGACTATGATACATGTCACATATTAAATTTATATATAACAACATTTTACAAAATCATTAATACATAAACAATCCAAACAAGGATTGTAATATAAGTCACATATTCAAATACATGAACATCAAACAATCATTACACATAGATCATTACAAGGATTTTTTCACAATCACATAATTGAGATACATAAATCAAATTCCATCTTACATAAATATTACATTTTTTTTTAAATTAAAACTGCTCCAATAAGATTAAGATTAAGACACCTCCAATAACAAGATGAGTCGCCCCAATATACTTCTTCATAGATCCTCAAGATCTTTGTATGAATAAAAGTTTTTGTTTATGATCAGTTTCCTTAATTCTTTTTTAAACTTGACATCATTTTTTATTGCTATGATGTATGCTGGTAGCTTGTTATAATATG
>PNEQ01132711.1:0-22349 GCA_003012365.1 Medauroidea extradentata | reverse complement strand
TTTTGTGTTTTGAAACATTTTTTTAAAATACTCAACATCGCGGAATATGAAATTTAAACTTATATATAAAACAAACCATCTTTATTCTCGTATGGTAAAAAAAATAAATTGTGTATCATTAATACTTTAGTTAATAAACGATTGCGAATTGTTATGTGTTTTTGAAGTTTTGAGGTAGGGTCCACAGAACCCTTAAGCGTCATGTGAAGAAATAACCGACCGAGTACACCTACGTTCAACTGAAGAGAAAAAAAACTAGCAACATATTTTTGAAACCGTGTTTGTGTTTCAAGCACGTAGCAAGGCAGTCAGTCCTACAGCTCAGCTGACACCTCATTGTATCGCGTAATTTCAGTATATTTTGACACTTCTGATTACACTTACGGTTTACCATTATCAAATATCTTCCCCTATGCAAGACTGAATTTACTCTATATAACGGTAAAATTTATATTCCAGGTATTTTTTCCCAGCACAATAATGCCGAATGACAAGTCAAACATGTTCGACTTGTAAACAGTAATTGGCCTCAGTCAAAATGTGTTATTCTGATCGATGTCAGTGTAAGTGGTTCGCGATCAAGAGAGTAGCCTACTTTTTAAAACAATATTGTCTAGAATAATAATTCAAAAATTGTATACACTGTGACCTCAAATGTTAACTACTAAAATCGGCGCAATCTATACATTTCGATTGTTACTAACCGAGCTATGTGGCGCAACGGTTACACGGGGGACAAGACACAATTGCCCCCCCCCCCAACCCAAGTGCAAGGTCTCTTCACACCAATCCACTCCACGAGACTTACAAGTGCTGTGCTGTAGCAAGGAACGACACGTAAAGGGAGACGAGCAAATCCTCGCCAATGGTGAGAGGAGCTCCAGGGCAACTGCTGAAGTCGATAAATCGATCCGTCATCTCCAAGCAACCGTCTAGACGCGAGTACGTCCTTGAAGCTTACTACTCCCGCGACACTCCCTCACATTTCATACTCACTCCATGCACGCCGGGTACAGTCTATTCCACCCTACAACTATCACTGCAAACATGAATCCTATAAAACACAATGAATAGCGAAGGTGAGTTACGTTGGGGAAACCTGTTCCCTGGCTATATTTCAACGTACGCCCAGCATTTCATTAGGTTTGCATCTGCTACAGGCTATTGTGTGTACGTGTTTTCACTGCCCCGTTTGACTGAGCCAATAAGAAATATGCTATTGCTAGAGCCGCGATTTTATGGCGAAAAGATTTTTGCAACATTTGGTTTCGATGCGTCATGTGCACACCTGCAGTTCTGCTACATCGCCTGTGATTGGATGATTTTACTCTCACTTGACTTGGCAAATTATAGACGTACGGAGTCACAATAATCTTATTCTGATTGGTGCAGTCAAATGAGAAACGTGTCTGGACATAGACACGCTGCCAATAACCTTGAAACAGAACTGCCGATGTGCACGTGAGTCACTGAAACAAAGTGGGGCAAAAATCTTTTCGCGACAAAATCGTGGCCCTAGCTATTGCACCAGTAGATGCCTGTAATTGGTAGAGACCTGTGTATGCTAGCCTCCAAGAATATTTGTGAAATCGTGTAGACAACAGCTGTTTATTAGCTGCTCGCTGACTCAATGAAATAGGCCTATATTTAGAGCCACGATTTTATGGCGAAAAGATTTTTGCAACATTTGGTTTCGATGCGTCATGTGCACACCAGCAGCTCTGCTACATCGTCTGTGGTTGGATGATTTTACTCTCACTTGCCTTGGCAAATTATAGGCGTACATACTCACAATAATCTTATTCTGATTGGTGCAGTCAAATGAGAAACGTGTCTGAACAACGACACGCTGCCAATAACCTTGAACCAGAACTGCCGATATGCACGTGAGTCACTGAAACAAAGTGGGGCAAAAATCTTTTCGCGACAAAATCGTGGCCCTACCTACATTCAACTGTAGTTTTATTATTGGATCAGCTACTTCCAGGAAGTGTCGAATAAGTCAACGGCCAATTGTGAAAGTGATACAGACCTATAGTTGCTGAAACTCTAGCTTGCGCATAAAAGAAAATGTGAATTTTTCAGGTCTTTAGTAATTGGTCTGTGATAAATAAAGACATGCCAGGAACACTGGGTGCATATTCCATTAAACTATTTTCAGTATTTTAGCCGCTGTTCATAATATACAGAAGAACTATTTAAACAATTATTACGAACAATTTTTACACTCGCGGACGCTATAGTTGGAGACGATGGTACATCGCGAAAATGTTTTGTGTCAACATACCCTAGAAAACGCTGTAGTTTCTTGTAACACCCACGTACGACTGGTTGATGTACGTCTGACACAACATAGCTGTCTGTAGACCAATAACAGGCATCACATAATACAATAGTGGGATTCTTGTTTGCTCAGTCAAAAAGGCTAACAGCTGCACGAGTAAGTGGAAAGCCAGGAATCTGGTAAACCGAACGTACGTGGAAACTCAGCAAACAGTCAAGTTTTCCCGCGATAAACCATGTCCATCATTTCTACTTGCGTCTACGTGTTCATGGTCCAACTTCCGGTCAAATGGACCCAGGCTCGAATTCCTACAGCCGCCGTAAATACCAGTCCCTGATGAATAACTAATGTTTAGGGACATGAAAAACGTTTTCCTTGCGGCACATGCTAGGACACAAGCAACTGTAAATTCGTGCAATTAAAATAATTGGCTCTTGACATATTCGACACCTTTAGAAGGTCGCTGAGCCAGCGATAAAGAACCAATCGTGTGGTATCGCTGTGTCAGCGAGCAGCCAATGAACAGCGGTTGCCTGCTTGTGTACACGGGTGAACCCTCGAATATTTCCTGCCTCTACCAATGTGTTAGCCCACTTCCTAATTGTCGTAGGCAAGATGTTAGTGAACCATTTGTGTTAAAAATGATATTAGAGATCCGTAAATCCCCCCTTCCCATTTCATCCGAACTGACAGAAAAAAATGGATTAGCCTAACTCCTGAGCAGCATCAGTTCACTTGTCAGTTCTCTCTAGGCGAAGTCTGCATGTTAGCTACCTATAAAGGCTGTGTATGTGAGGCGCAAAATTGATGAAGTTCTATAGGTGCCGCTGGTCGACGTGTGTAATGTCAAAGCCAATGATTTTTGGCGAAAGGAACTTTACAATTTGTTCCGTTGCCTTACGTGCACATCTGCAGATCTGATTCATGGTTACTGGCCGAGTGTCTTTATGCAGAGGCGTCATTCCCTGCCTGCGGCAATCACAGAGCAAGACTACTGCGACACAACACGTCTGTGATTTGCGTGATGAACCTCTAGACATTGAGAGCTAAAAACATACACTCACTAATCATGAAGCAGAACTGCACTGAAACAAATTGTTGCAAAATTATTTTCACGAAAAATCATTGGCTCTAGTAATGATGAATAGACATGCAAACCTCACGTTGTTATTTAGCGAGAGGCTAGAATCCACTAGTCTATACTCACAGAACACACTCCCTTCAGGCGCGTCACATTAACTGCCAGCCAACAACAGAAATATGAGCTAATGCTATTAGATGACCGGAAGTTTCCACGAAAAGATTTTTGCAGCACTTTGTTTCAGAGTCCTGCGTGCACGCCTGCAGCGCTGCTTCGTGGTCAGTGATTGACTGTTTAAAATCCCAGAGTTTTTATCTGCATATACAGACGTGTGCTGTCGAAGACAACCTCGTTCAAATTGGTGCAGTCTGTATCAAAGCTGTCTCTGCACTAATATGGATAGATAATCGCCATAAAATAAAGCTGCAGATGTGCACGTAATGCACTGAAACAAGGTGGTGTGACAACTATTTCACGAAAACTACCGGCTCCTAGTTATGCAGTTCACGACGCGCGTTAGGCTGAAATGCACTAAGCCAGCCAGTGTAGTATGCTCCTACCTATAAGCTCCTTTAAAGGAAATCGAAAATCGACCGAGCATACCCCTAATATTACGAACGGCCTTCGCCAAAAACAGTACTTCGCATCGCGTCTCACACAAGGCCACGTGATTCCGAGAATTCTCCCGGCTATCGACCACATGGCGCAGATTCGTGCATAATGGTCGGGGCACCTGTCACGCGACAGTTACCCACGACTACCACTCGCAGGTCGCAGGCTCGAGTCCGACCGGTTGCAACGGGAGAAGCTTCGTTTTCTTCTGGCAGTACAGAGTGAGGTGACGCAACGGTATAACACGTCGGACTCGCATTCGGGAGTACCTGGGTTCGATGCCCGGCCCCGGCCATCCTGATTTCTGTTTTCCATGGCTTCCCGAAATCGCTCCAGGTGAATGTTGGAATGATTTCCTTAACAAAGGCCATGGCCGACTCCTCTCCCAGCTCCTGTCATTGTACCAAGTTGTGTGTCACAGTCTCTAATGAACTCGCTGTCCACGAGACGTAAAGCCCACTTACCTTACCTCTTCTGGCAGTGTTGCCAGCAACAGGCACAATAAAAAAAAATCTGATACTCTAAAACCATTGTAATCTAATAATACTATGGGCCTGCACCACAAAAATAAAATAGTGGACTAAAATTTGTTTTATTCCAATCTTATGCGAGCCTTCGTAGAGCAGTTAGTTACTTTGTGTGGTCTATTTCAGCTTAACTCTACCGTGAAAAGTTCATCACAACTGATATGAATTGAGTCAGCGTTTAGGTAAATTGAATCGCTTAGCGTGGCATTGAAACTGAGAAGGAATGATGGAGCGGAGCAAGATAAGAAAAGGCTCTGGAAGTCGAGCGCTATGAAAAACGATCACGCAGAGTCGCTGTCTTCCTGTTTACCCATGCGTATGAATCATTTAGTCTCCCCCAATTGTCTGTTGCGTGTTTAGGTGATAGTAATTTTCATTTATCATTTCTTGTATCTATGAAAGCTAACTGTTATGTATTGTTATTTTTTAATGTCCATACTAATCGCCATAGATATAAGAGGTATTTAAAAGTAGAAGCGCCAAATGCAAGATTGCTAAGGAGAAAGAAAAGAATAATGAAGAAGTAATAACTAAGGGCAGTATCTATAAACCTCTTTCGAATGACAACCAAATGCTCACCAATGCTTTCTCTATGGGGATAGCAGTTGGTTGCCGTTCGAAAGAGGTTTATAATATCGGCCCTTTAGTCACGTCGTATGACCGGTTATATTAAGGGCTACTTATCATGACTATCTGCGAGGAAGTTGTGAAACTAATTGGTAAACGAGTGTTCAATGAGATTATATCTCGTATCAAGCAGTCAAAGTACTATTCTAAATCATTAGACTCAACTCCAGACGAAGGTCATATTGATCAGCTAACTTTGATTTTCAGATATTTAGAGGAACACATCTCCGTTGAAAGGTTCGTTACATTCATGCCTAACCAGGGCCACAAAGCATAATATATGTTCCAAGGCTTGAGCAATTTTTTGGAAGTGAATGACATACACATTAAGAATTGCCGTGGTCAGTCTTATTACAATGCTTTTTCAATGAGTGGGAAGTACACTAACCTTCAAGCATTAGTAATAGAAGAAAATAATTTAGTATTATGGATACCCTGCGCTGGACACTCAAGGACTCAAGGCTGCTGCCGAATGTTGTTTGAGTGCACTAAGCTTTTTTGACTTTTTAGAAGAACTTTATGTATATTTTACATGTTGACTAATATATATAAAGTTCTAACAGATTGCTTAAAAAAAAAAAAACAGAAATTGATGATCGACCCATTATCGTGCCAAAAAAGACAACACGTTGGTCATGCCGAGCAGATGCTACAAAAGCCCTCTTGCGAGGATATAAAGAAATAAAAAATTCACTTTTTGAACTTTCCGAGAACACAGAAGATTCAGGAAAATCACCCATTAATGATTTAAGTATGCATAACTTAATGTCTAAGGTGGAAACGAGAATCTACACAGTGTTCTGGAATGATATATTGGAACAAGTAAATAAAACCAGTGAAACTGCAGAACCCTAGACTGGACGTGAACACAACCTGCTCAGCACTAACATCGCTAACAAACTTAATAAGAACAAAACGAGATAGCTTTGTAGAATATGAGGTGAAAGCTGCCGAGTTAGCTGATTGTACTGAGTATGATAGTGCAATATCACAAGCGCAAAGTGCGTTTGACACTTCTTGGCTGTGACTGTGTCCAAGCACCAGAAGTTGAACTGACTCCATCAGAATAATTTCGTACGCCTACCCAGAGTTTCCTTCCTGTCACAGATCAATTTGAATATTTATCTCCAAATATGATTCCACTTAAAATAATGTTTCAATGGCCTTCGGTTGTCGTCTACACAGCAGTGAATAGTTCAGATTAGTCGAAAAAATGTCATTGGTTAAACGTTTCAGTAAGAAGCCAATTTTGAATTAGTTTTGCTCAAGGTGTCAGACCGTGCACAGTTTTACTGTTATACGTTCCGTGCTTTTTTTTTTTTTTTTTTTTTTTTAACCAACGTTTAGCTGGTTCGCAATAGCTCTGCGGCAGCACGGACGTCGGCGCAGGCGCTTGGCGTGTGACCTTTGTGTGCGCGTGATGGCGGCTACGGGAATAGCGCGCGTGGGCGAGGCGTGCACCGCAGCCGACCAACTAGTTATTTGAATGCAGTATTGCCTATCACTGTTTAAAATTCCGCCGTCATTCCCGCCAACTGTAGAAAAAGATGCGAAAAAAATTTGAGACCAAATTTTACAATTATTTAAAACCGAAAAGGGTAAGATTTCATTAAAAGTAATAACGTAGATTTACCGGTATTATCTGAAGAAAAGAAAATATTACAGTGTGAAATTACTTACAGTATTTTTACATGTAAAAATCTTACTCTTGAAACCTTGAGCCAGTGTATTTCGATGAAAAGAATTGTGCACTACTTTTCTTTCAATTCCTTACGTTCACGTCTGGAACTCTGCTTGATGTTTATTGGCAGAGTGTATTTGTGCAAGGGCGTCGCTCATTTGACTGTCCTAATCAGAACGACATTACTGCAACCCCACAAGTCTGTGCTTTGAGGGTAGTGGCCCGAAACTACGGGAGTTAGAACGTCCAATCCCTGACCAAGAAACACAGCTGTACATGTGCAAGTGAGATATTGAAACAAAGACGTGCAGAAACCTGTTTTACAAAAAGTCACTGGCTGTACTGAAAAAGCAACAAACTCCTCGAAAAGTTACGCTGCCCGCTACAATAAACATTTCCCTTTTAAAGGGAGACGTATCGAAAAACGGTTGCACAGTTTTGTTCAAAATTATATTTAGTATGTAGCCTATTTTTCTCAAGTCCGAAAGTTGTATACATTCCGCTAATTCATTGATGAGAATTTCCTTAATTGCATAACTAGGTGACACCATTGAGGATTATACCTCGAAAAAATTTGCTAACATGGTGTACACTGTTTTGAACAAAACTGTGCAACAGTTTATTGATACCTGCTCTCGTTTAGGATTTTAAAAATAAGTATCGTTAAAGCGGTAGAAATGATGGATCATGGCCTTAAATTCCGGTAAATTGAGCGAACCTTCACAAAGTGGGCAACACCCGGGTCTGATTCCTCCTGCCAGGCACAGTGGCTAGGGCCAGCCTCTCGACCGAACACCATTCTTGGCCTGTTTGTTCATCGCCGAGGTCGAGTACATTTTCCAGTATGACGTATGATGCCATCTTCACCGCACATGACGCGCGCACATACAGCATGGCCACTCAGTGGCATTGCCAATACCGTTTTCTCTACGTGTTCCGACATTCGCTAGGCACATCTGTATATGCTCGTTATGCCACTGCCTCAGGCACACTTTTAGAATGTTAAAAAAATTGAAAATTTCTACCTGTAATAAACACTTCAACTAGTCCTCATTAAAAGAAATGTTGTGTTTCCAGTAGATTTAGGAGTATGTCAACGTCACAAATTTACTACCGAATAATAGTGTTTATTATGTGTATCATCATGTAACTTCTAAATACGCCTAATGCTCAATTATAACAATACAAATTGCCATATGTCACTTTAAAAACATTACATCACCATAGTACTTCGAAATTCATCAGCATCGCTTACTCCGCGGTTTTTTAGACTAGAACCGTAAATTAAAGATATATAATTAGACGGTATTGTGCATTAATGACTGTGTGTCAATTGTTACAATTATTACAATTGAATAAAATATTCTTAGCTTTGAATCAATTGTACAAAAAGTGATTTTGTCCTACATACTACTGTAATAAATACGGACTTCATATTTTTGTAAAACTGTTCCAAATCTTAATCCCTTAATTTAGTGCACAAAAAGGATGAACTATACGTCCTAATTTAATTAATTATTGCATGATAACGGTCCAAAGTGTTGATATGGAAATTAATGATAAAACATTTAAGTCGGTTCAGAAATGTTAATTCGACGAATGTTGTCAGATTCAAATTTTACATATATGCAATTTTGGGAAATGAACAACACTGTCAGTGCGTTATTTATAGACACGAAAACACAGCTAGAAGAAAACTGACGACACGACGTGAAGAAGAGAAACAAAATGGCTTTTACGATCTGATCGTTGAGGCAGTGCCAGGTAGGTGAAGGCTACAGGGATTTTGAAAATATATTTTTCAAAGTAACATAACTCTCATATCGAAGAATCCCTAGGCAACGTTGTTTTGTCACAAATGTATCATAATTTGTGCCTAATATTTTGTACATAAAAATATTTTTTTACACCGAAATTAGTCCTATTTTGTTATGAAAATAAGCCAAAATTCAGCAGAATACTTTTTTCTGCAAACGAACTATGCATTACTTTGCCAAACGCCAACACAGAATTGTGGTTCGTGTGACAGCTCATACTCCTGAATATTTTTTAGCATCCCGTCAAAAATTTTTTAATTTTTGTGCACCAGTGTGAAAAAAAACTTCCCTAGCAGCACGGTCTTAAAATGTATGTGCGACAAACTCTGTAGGAAACACACATAAATTACTGATCAGAATACGGTTGCATTCATAAATTTGACATAGTTATGCAATAGGCAACCAACTACCGTGGTTTTTAATAGCACTTGGTTCCCTAACTACGTTCAATTATAACTTACGCATATAGATTTTATCAGTTACACACGAGTACGTATTGTACAGTGGCACTTGTATATGAAGTTCTGATAAGGAACCTCTGGAAATATTCCAACAATGGAGCCAGAGGAATATCTCCTGACGTGAGAATGTCTCGAAAACGTTTTTGCCTAACTGTCTTAAGGCCATGATCTTTCATTTATTTCAAACAACTCTAATATCTTTTAACCAAATGCATTGAAAAAAATTGAGACGGTTTACAGTCATACGATACACAATTTTGCCAGAGCGTTTTTTTTTATAATGTACCTTTTGCTAGCAAAAAATTATTTTTCTACATTTTGGCTTATTTTGACAGCAAAATATGTGATATTTCAGGGGCAAAAAATCTAAACATCCTTTTGATGTACTGCAACAGAAAAATTTACATAGAAACGATGATATATAAGTGTTAAAACTGTAAGAATTAATTTTTGATAATTGTATTAATTTGCATTAAAAAAATAGTTTCGATACCACTGCAAAACTAAAGAGCGAGGCCTTAAATGTATTCGAGGATACAAAATCGGGCAGGAAAAGTTACTAACAAATTGACGGGGACTGGCCACATTAAATACCCTTATAATACTAATGAGACATTCAATTTAAGCTTGTTAACGGATGAACTGTACACAGAGCTCACTTTCTCTAGTTCCGCTCGCGCGGAAAAGCGATTGTGCTAAGTACGTCCCACTCACATACACCTGAAAACTAGCACCTGCATGCCAATAACTTTCATGATTGGCTCTAGCGCTGTAACCAGGATTTGTGTACAGGGGGAAGGTGAGTTAACCAGAGAATAATATTGTGAACACAGACCACATCCGCGGTTCGAGGGGTGGGGGTCTGCCCTCAGGAAAATTTGGCGTTCAAGGTGCAATATAGTGCTATTTTAACAGTTTTCGTAACAAAGCATCGGATGTTCTACTGGAATTTTTTTAAAATTGTTAATCTTTTTTTTAAAAAAGAGCAATATGGGGAAGGGGATTATAAACCCTATCCCCCCATTTGGCTACTCCCCTCATCGGTTCATGACTTTAAACCACCTGGACTATGAGTCTATTATAAAGAATTAGAGTAGGCCTAACAAGTCTCGGGCATATCTCAGTAAATCATGGGGTACGTTAGGTTATCAGCCAATGAGCAATTGACGTATGTTCGAATATAAAGGAATCGAAATGTTCACGAATTCATGTAAGGCTTGGAACACATACGTAGTACAAGTTAAATTTGCTTGCACCCTGCAACTGGTTCAGAGACATTCTGTACGAAAATGAGCCCATAACAACCTCAAGAACAACCAATCATGTGCTTTCTGATAAAGCATGAAAATAATTTGGCTGCAAAGTGACAAAAAGCTGAGGCAAGGAGCGTACACTGACTGCTAAACACCTGCAAATATCGCGTTATTTTTAACACCAGGCTAGACTGCAAGCTGCTGTCCGCTCGCTCGACGTCTTCCGCTCGCCTATATAACGTGGATTGTAACGGCGAACACTTTGAGCCAATCATTACAAGTTCCACAATAGTGTGACCAATGGCACGTAACTCAGTCAAATACGTAAATGGCATCACATAAAGACTGGTAAGTAATGCAATCACAGATTGTGCTCCAGTTGAACATTTAATTTATTTATGTTTTATTTAGGCTGGCAAGATTAGGTCCATTCAGGCATTCTCTTCCATCTAACCAGTACAACTCACCTAATACATAATATAATACTTTGGTATAGATTTTAAAATACAGTAGTCTGAAACATTTTACATAATCTAGTAAGACTATCACGAAATTATAAAAATTAATAAGTTCACAAAATAGTATAAATTAGCATAACATACCTAGTAACACACACGTGCTATCTTTAATGTAGTCAAATTACCTTCATCACAAATCAGTATTACATATCTAATGTTATAATGGTTACAATATATTTCAACTGCTCCCTGTGTATCGTTTAATTATGTAAAAAAAATAAACGTTAGACTGACGATGAACGGTAGCAAAAACGACATCTTTGTAGTTAAGTGTAATACATTTTTCAAGAGACAATCGAAGCCTTTTATCTGAAAATGTGCTTGACTTTTACAGTTCTTTAAGGTAATCGGCAGTGGAGTCTCGTCCGGTACCAAACAATAACGCGGATTTTGCACGTTTCAGTTCATTGCGGATTCTAGCACGTAGGTATTTGAACCGGCGCAAATTTCATGCCCCTAGATATCTTTAAAGTCTTCAAGTCTACCGGCGACGTGCATTCAGTTTTCTCCTCGAGCAAGGCGCAGACGTGACAACCGGCTTACGTAGACCAGTGCAGTCAGCACTTCAGGAACGGGAATGAAGGTCGCGGGTTATGCAAGTAGATTACGAAGGCACTCCAAACATGGCGGCCAGTTAGCAGGCGGCGATGCCTTGTTATCGCCCGCTGAATGAGCATTCAAGCTCCTTGTAAGGACTCGAGACTACGGCACGTGCTGTCACAGGGCAGCGTAAGCTCTTCCACAACACAACATTCAGGGCTCTGCCACAATTATACAGACGTGTTTGGCCGGACAGGCCGTCCCGATACGTTCATGCATGTCGTGGGGGCCTTTCTTGAAATAGTTTGCCACAATTAGGTTGATGGGTGTAATTAGTGTAACTTGTTATAGGGGGCAGTGAAGTAGACCGCCACTTATTTATCTCTATTTTAATAACACCACGTTTCCACGCTTTTTCCTAAAATTTTATTGGTCAACTGATTTCATGGGTCAGACGATGTTGACGGGTCCGTCAGGCAAAGTTCGGTGTTGGCGAACTTTCGGGGCGGACAGGTCAGCATCAACCATCTGAAAATAAACCTCTGAAGTCAAAGGTCAGGTGAACATTTGATCCAATCAGAAGCCAAATCGAGGTCTGCACCATCAACGCGACCTGCACGGCCAGACAGGTCTGCATAATTGTGGCAGACCCTTCGCTCTCCATCCAAACCAACCACTGACAGCTGCAAACCTTAACGCCACTCTGTTTAGTTTATATTATTTTTGCGATAATAATTATTTTTTAAGCTCAAACGAGAGAAGATATCAAAAATTTATCTGGCAGTTATGTTTAAATAGGTTTTTGCCTATAGCTAATTTTTTTCAAAGCAAGGAACTATACGGTTTCGACTTAAGGTTAACTAACCATAATTTCATTAATTACATAATTAGCTAAAAACCATAGTATTTACTGCCTCGAAAAAATCAACCAACATGGAGACGACGATTTTAAATAAAACTGCCAAACAAAATGTTGATATCAGCTCTCGTTTAGTCATTAATATCGCTAAAAAAAAAGTAGAAACTAGAGGGCATGGCCTTTCAGGGCGAGGGCGTGGTACATAATTCAGCGTCAAAAGCATAATTTAACAATTGGACTGTGTTATTGATCACTAGACTATGCGCCAATTTTATGTTATCAGTGTTACCACAGTAAGTTTTTCGGATTTGAAACAGTTTTATAAATAGTATATTAGTACTATATAAATCCAACATTCGTAATCACAGAGGAGTAAAATACTTTTTATAATATCGTTTGAAAGCTGAAAAAGATTTCATACCAAACTAGCAACTGTCGTTTAGTCTACTGATACACAACTACGTCCGACTGTATCTAGGTTTCTTGAAACTAGTTTGCAAAAATCGAATAAAAACAATCCGAGCCAACAGTTTTGCCAACATTCGGAACAAAAACATTCCTCAATTAACGTACTTCTGAAGAACAATAACAAGAGATCATGCTTAACTAATGCTTCATTCTGGGTTATATGTTTGCTCGTAATGTTGGCAAGTATCTAGGATTGTTGTTGTGTAGTTTTTCCATACTGACTTTCAAGAACGTGTAGATTTCAATTTGTGTTTTCGAGTTTATTTATCTACCACACTCTTAACTTGAACTACCAATAAAATCAAACGTTCAAATATTAACTCTCTTCGAAAACTAATTTTTCGGAACAAGGCGCAAAATCAAATTTGTTGCCAAATTTGCCGAATTACCAACAAGGTCTTATTTATGTTTACCTGACCGGATTTTTTGATATTCTTTAAAAAAATGAATCGCAAGATGCATTTTTCTGTAGGCACAACGCATGTACGAACAATTTGTTGACAGAATTATCATTTTTTTTCTGGCATTACTGCCTACCGAGCGTCGTGTTATTGTCACAGCAACAGTTCTGAACACTTTACTTGTAAACAGAGTATTAAAGAAGCTTGCAACAAGAGGGCATTTGTTGGTCTTTGCGACATTAAATGTTCACAAAAATTGTTAGACAAAAATACAGAAATTACACGTTTGTTTTGTATATTTGGAAGCAGTTTTTTTTTTTTTTTAATTTTATAATTATTAACAGCGTTTGAAATATATATCTTTAATATTTTAGTAATTTTTGTAAAAGTATTAGGTTAACAAACTTTCCATCCTGGAGCCGCAATCGAAGGTAACGACTTCGAGTCCCCCGTCCGGCCATCCTAATATCGGTTTTTCAAAGTTTCCCAAAGCCACTACACACAAATGCTGGAATGGTTTTCACTACTGGCCAAAACAGATTCCTTTCTTTTTCCTGACTGCACAACTTGGGCTGCGTTCCATTTGCTGCTGATATAGATGGCCAGTAATATGCCATCAGCAGAGGCACGATTATTTCGTGTATTGATTCAACGTCAGGTTAAACGTCAAGAAGATATACTTCACTGTCAGTACTGTGATCGGACAATAGTTGTTTTGATACACATTTGACGACTGCAAGCCAGTAAGGAATAAGGAAATAAACAGTTGTCAACTCACGTGGTACCTCTTGTACGCTCAATTCTGCTGCATGGTTATTGGTAGCGTGTCTATATGAAGAGGCACATCTCATTTGACTGCGTCAACTACATTAACGTTCCTTCAACACCACAAGTTTGTGATTTGTCGGTAGAATACCAAGGTTCGAGCTAGCTGAAATATCCAATCACTGACCTCGAAACAGATCTGCAGATGTGCGCGTAAGGCACCGATACAAAGGGGGGCAAAATTCTTTTCGCGAAAAACTGGTGCCCTAGATATCATTACTCAGCGATATCGGTGGCTGAACTCAAATTGAACACTCATCAGTAAGATTACAGTAAAAATAATGGCTAGGGCCACGATTTTGTCGCGAAAAGATTTTTGCCCCACTTTGTTTCAGTGTCTCACGTGCACATCGGCAGTTTGTTTCAAGGTTATTTGGCAGCGTGTCTATGTTCAGACACGTTTCTCATTTTACTGCCCCAATCAGAATAAGATTATTGTGAGTCTATACGTCTATAATTTGCCAAGGCCAGTGAGAGTAAAATCATCCAACCACAGACGATGTAGCAGAGCTGCAGGTGTGCACATGACGCATCGAAACCAAATTTTGCAAAAATCTTTTCGCCATAAAGGGGCTCTAATAATGGCGTCTGCATTTATACATGATAAAATACTTCATTACGAGTCCTTTCTTAAATAAAATATGAAGCACAGTGCGACAAAGACTTTATCGTATAATACGGAAACATGAATTTTAAAACATTTACAGTTAATTCTGGCGGTAAAACTAATCTCTAATTCGTTCCTACACTATCTAGATATTCTCAATAGAACATCAAAATTATAATTCAGAAGTTGTAGATTTAGCAGGAAGTGACGCGTAGTTAGACGTCATATATAAGTAACTGGTCAGAAGCCTCAGCATCTAAAAGAATGCTCGTCAGTAAATTCAGCTGCTGTCAGCAGCAAATGGAACAAATGGAACAAGGTGTTTGTCTGATCCTCTCCAAAGACCTCGCAGTCGACGACAAGTCAAGTTCTACCTACCTCGACTGAGTGGTTGTGAATTTATTTCCTATAGGCTACTCTGGGATCTCGAGTACACTCCAATCCGAGTGCATTCCAGAAAAACCCACAAGCACTCAGTTATGCCAGCAACTCAACCAATGACCGGGATTTCAACCTTCCTTCAAAAAATTGTGTCGCTAATATTAGTAAGCATCTCAAGAACGAGTGCACTTTTTTTGACAGCTGACAAATGTCTTTTCAGAGGCTGAACTTAATATTTTGTTGTCATGAAACATATATAATTCCCTACTCTTGCTTCCACCTGGGGTAGGCAGCGAATAAAGGTACATCGTTAGAGATGATGGTTTATCGCGGGAAAACTTGACTGTTCGCTGGGTTTCAACGTACGTTAATATTATCAAAAGCTCACTGGCTTTTCCTTGAACTTGGAGTTGTTATTCTATTTGACTGAGCCAATAGCAATCCCACTATTGCAATATTTAATGCCTGGCAATGGTCTGCAGGAAGCTACGTTATGTCATACGTGTATCTCCCAATCATACATGTTGCGAGAAACTACAATGTTTTCAAGGCTGTGTTGGCACAAAAATTTTTCGCGATGTACCACCATCTATATACATCGACGTTAGCGTACAGAAACCTGGAAAACCAATGGCAATAAATAGCTCAACGCAATAAGTAGAACAACCTATGTTTGTGCACATACGTATGGTGTCGCAGTAACCTTATCCTGACTGGTGAAGTCAAATGAGAGACGTCTCGTCACAAAAAAAAAACACTATAGACAGTTCGGGATAAAGTGAGCACTCAAAAAAACTTTGCTGAATTTCTATGTTCAGTCAATTCGTATCTCTGCGCGCGTAATGGCTAACGACAGGAATTATTATCTAACCTCTCTGGACACGTTACTTGATGTTTCAGCGTGTAAGACAAATTGTACAGTCGGTAAAAACATATACAGTTTCATTAAAAAATAATTTATTAATAATATAAAATACATATATGCCTATTTCAATTGACTTTCTTTGTGTATTGTTGCATTTAAATAGGAAAACACACAGAACTACATCCAGGCGTTTGCTGCCAACCATACAAGTTGTAAAGTAACTATTGTTGATGTTGAATTATATGCTGTAACGGCTGGTGATTATTTTCAAAGGTTAAATGTTTAGTGCTCACTTTATCCCGAACGACCTATACCAATAACCACGTAGCAGATCTGCAGAGGTGCACGCAGGTGGTGCAAAATTCTTTTCACTAAAAATCCTGGCCCTAACAATTATCCTGCCAGCAGAGCTGTCAGAAAAGTGCACTCGTTTGTGGGATGACTATGCTAATGGCACAAAGCGGGATACACAGTACGTTATATAGCATCTTCATACTTACGGGCGATTAAAATTGACGTTCTGCTGCCATATATATCCCATAGCCACATACAAATGTTTACGAAAATTCACATAGTTAGCCCGGGTAGAGTAAAATATCAATTCGAATCATAGCAACAGTGGTCGAAGAGAAGTTTTCTAGCGTCCGAAAACTGAACCAAGCTACGATGAGTTTTATTGAGGGGAAAGGTGGGGAGGAACAATTATTTAAAACAAGAACGAAAAAATTGCACCGACACTTCGTTTAGTTTGGCATGTCGGTGTGATTGTCCACATTTGTTCTTACAAACCATACAAATAAATCAATGTCATTCTGAAATGGACCAAGTTCACTTTCTCTTGAGATCTGCTTCGTGTATGTTCTTTTTTTTTTTTATTTTTGTTTATGAAGGGAGGGAGGGCGATCGCCCTTACCCCTTCCCCCCCGTATTGGATCCGTCCTTGGCATTGTATAATAGCCTGTCTAAGCTCTCGTAATAGAGCATACTGGTCACGTGATCGAGTATGCCTAGCTAAAACTAGCACGTTACTGTTCGTAAGCTCATATTTTCCACCGAGACTAAGAGCAGCATTATCAGCCATGAGGTGGATCATGATTTATGAACGCAGGCAGGCGCTGAGATAAAGCGCTATGCTGCGTAGGCTATCTGCTGTTACACAAATCACTATTCTTTCATCACATCTGCACACATGCAGGACTACCAACAGTACTGCCAACTTAGCTGCTTTAAACTAATTTGTCTGTTTTAAGTCGGAGTTCTTACAGGAGCTATATATATATTTATCGTGGCAAATCATATGGCACACGTCAGGGATAGATCTGATTATTACCTACCTGCTGTTTTTAGGTAATAGAGACAACTGTTTATTTGCTATTGACACAACAAAAGTGTCAGCAAAATATTCTAGTTCTTCATAGCGTTAACTTATTTTTATTTAAATTTCTGGTTAAACTATTTTGTACTGTTGGAAAAAGTGCATGCCATCATACAGCTCGGCGAAGTTTATCGTAATCTAGCGAACAGCAAAAATTAAATTGGCGCGCAATGAACATTGCAAAGGGTTTTCTTTTTCTTTTAGCAACCTCCTGCTGAAAGAGCAAGAAAATCGAACATTCTAACGAACAATCCCTGTTTCCCAAAGCAGCAGACAGTAATCAAGAAGTGAAAGGCGTGAAAAGGAGGATAGGGTGCGGGGAAAGGTGGAAGCAAAAGTAGTTCATATCTTCGATTCTACTCGGCGTCTCAACCTTTCCATGAAAAACAACCTACCCAAAAACTCATCTGGGTTGAACTTTTTCGCCAACTCTGAGTCAGAGTTTTAATAATGAAACTCAGATCAATTTCATTCCTAAAAAGTATATGTTTTAGTCGTCAACTGTCCGCCCCCTCCCCCCCCCATCCTTTTTAAGCTGAAATTTTGTTCTATCAACCCTACCTTCGCGAGTCTATAATTTCTTTTTGGCGCGCCAGTGTGAAAAACATGATGTCCAGTTCTTCCCTTCACATATCCGTTCCAGTAGCTAGGGTTGCCGGTACCAGCTTGCCGATACCCTCCTTACAGTCCGGTTTTGGCACCGAGTGACTCCCCCCCTTTTTTCCCCACGTTGAAAAAGTGGCTATTGGAGGACGACGCTTCAACATCCATGATGAACTGCACGACACTGTTAAAACGTGTCTGAATAGGCAGGAGGCATCATTCTTTGCAGAGGGTACCGGCAAGCTGGTGCATCGGTACGACAAATGCCTCAATCTGCACGATGGTTATGTGGAAAATAGTGTAAAGATGTACGTTTCTTTTGACATTAAAATAATGTCCTAATTCATTCCCGTTTTTTTTTTTATTACAGCCGATCGGAGGTTGAAGAAAAATAACCCTCGTATTAAAATAGGTTTAATATTTTTTTATTAAATCACTTATCGACTCCAGTGCAACTAGAGGCGGAAATTGTCCCTTGCCAAACTCACCCGTAAGATATTCAATTATCTTCCCAACCTGCAGTAGAAATAACCTTCAATTAACCTTCCTCATAAAAAGGGTGGTTCGGGATAAAGTGAGCACTCAAAACATACCTGCTATAGTTCTATTTTCAGCCAGTTCGTATCTTTGTGCAAGCAACGGCTAAAGACAGGAAATGTCTAACCTCACCGGACTCGTCACTTTATGTTTGCGCGTGTAAGATAAATGGTAGGAACATTTATAGTAGTTTGGTAAGAAAAAAAGTTTATTAATTATATAAAACACAAATAACTTATGTCGATTTCAGGTTGGTTTTACTTCAATATTGTTGTCTTTGAAAAGGAAAATACACGGGTCTATATTGTGTAGTTCGCTACCAACCATACTAGCAATAAGGAAACTAAAGTAAATCTTGAATTATATGCAGTAACGGCTGGTGATATTTTTGTGCTCACTTTATCCCGAGTAAGCTATAGTAGTAACTATTTGAGATCGATTAACGTTTAAAGTTCAGGGAAAATTTCTACCGCTTGAGTGCTGGTATCCGTACGAGGTGCAAAGTGACCAAGCAAAGAAGATTTCTGAATTTTAAGTTACATAAAGTTGATAGTTTAAAACGCAAAATTGGTTTATTTTCACTTTAAAATTAAGTAAAATGACGCCTGTCATTTTCAAGCTTATTTAAATTTTATTTTACTAGAGTTTCGTATTTTCTGGTCCCTTAGCGATAGCAGCGAAACTAGCGGCTGTAATTTTCCCTGTGCCAAACTCTCCCATAAGAAAACACACTTTCTTTCCAACTCGTAGTAGAATTAACCTTAACCATGGTCCACCGTATTACTGAGGTTGTGATGGAATACAAGATCACATTATATGATTTGATCAGTTATCACAATCAGAAACATATTTTGTTTCGCACGCATTCTCCAGAAACGGTAATGAAATCGGGAACAATATATTATTTTATTTCCTAAATTTAGTATTAATATTGGACCAGGCTTAATAGGAAACATTTTGTCGGTAATACGATGGGGGGAAGAAATAAGTGACAAAGGAATATAAGACCTATAACTGTAATAAAATACACGCACACGAGTAAGAAATTTCTCTGAACTGTCTCGACAAAAACATGTGACGTATATTTAATTTTAATTAAGGTTCAAAATGAGAGAATATTTACCGTTCTTAAATAAATTTAACCGTAATTTGCTCGTAAAGATAACATATTTCGGGTCTGAAAAAATTAAGAATTTTTAATTTAAAATCTTTACAAAGAAAACAGCTAACAGAATATTACACATGCAGGTTTTTACTAAAGAATATGATCATAATAAGTTCTAATAATTCAATTGCGTAAATAGCACGTGCAGTGTTAGTTTGCTGCTTGGTTGCCCATCTTCTGCATGTTACGTTTGCAACCTGTCGGGAATATGAACTGTACAACTTACTGCCCCGTAATGTGTTATAACATGACCGGAGTACCGGACGATATCTATGTGCACTGTACACAGTAAGCATATACGGTCTTAATAACTATGTTTAACAGATCCAAAAATAAATTTAATAGGTATGACAGTTGGGAATAGTCACGTTAACAGTTGATGAAGGTTAATACTTGTCTAAATGTTACAACGAACTGGCACTTTCGTTTCAATCAACTTTCAGGAGTAAAAATATAGTTTAAAAACTCTATTTACGGCGACATTATTAAACTTTTCAGTCGCATTCCACAATGACAATCGTAACACGCAAACGAAACGAACACACGGAGTGAAACAAATTTTCTATTCTAGTGCATGAATAAAAAAAAAAAACATGCGGAACCTTACGGTCCTGCAACCTATGAAAATAATTTATTTTCCCGTAATATTTGAGTTATTCCTGGATGTGTAGGACCTACGTTCTAATTAAGTCCGTTGAGAAAGGTATTGATTGACCCCCATAATATTTTTCTCATCGACGGACACTGGAGGAATGCAGTAAAATAAAGCTCGTAAAGATCACGATACACAGGGTAAATAAACCGAAAAAGCTCACAAAGAATAATTCATGTACTTGTATTCTATTTCCTAAAATTAATGTTTTTTTTAATTCACTCCCACGCTACAAAACGAAAATTTAGATCAACACCAGCAAAATTTAAACATGACCCCCACCAAACTGACAAGTCAATATCCGTCCTTGTTTTCAGTTGTGTTAAATTTTAAATTAAAAGCATTTTACATGCCGTCGCACGTTACAGAATCAGTATATTGCTATTAAAAATAATACTTGCTTACTTGAATATGGAATGACACTCCTGACAGGCGAAACCAGCATTAAACTGCTGACAGGAAGAACGGTCAAACGCTCCTTAATTCGAACACCTCACAAAGCTACAGGTGACACTTGTTCACTTACACAGTTCTTGTCGGCAGCTGCCTTGTACGGACAGTCAGAAGTACCACTACAGCTCCGTCGCGGTAAAAGCGTCCTGTGCCGTGGTCAACACATCACTTGGCCGGCCACGTGGGGCGTCTCGCCGGTACTTCCAGCACTTTCCACGGGCACATGCCGTCACATACTCACGCACTACGAAACACCAACTGAATGAGCTGTACGCTCCCTGCAGCTCTAGCAGTCTAGCACTCCCCCGCCCGGCGACACAAGCCGACTGTGGCGTGACGTCACCCGTCGATATGATACGCCGGGCGCCGCCAACACTGCTGCCAACTAAGAGGTTTTTCCCCCTACTGCGCGATCTTTGCGACAGGGCATCCAACGTTTAAAAATTTGGTATCCCGTTTACCGGACATTGCGAATTTCAAATCTACAACAGCACAGACTGTACGTACACCAAACATAAATTTTGCAAATTACCTCGTAATTAACTGATTACAAAAAATTCCAGACGGAGTTACATCAATTATATTTCTTCGCGGAGTACAGAGACCAAATAAAATGCATAGTACTTAGTAGGACAATTTTATTGTAAATCTGCTTACTAATCGCGACCTCTAAATTTACAACATAAAAGTAGCACTTTCAAACGATAATCGATATCATGGTTAGAGATTATTACAGGTACGTTAATTTCGCGGATTCATCTGGCAGCAGCCTAGACTTGTCAGTCCTATACACCCACTGGCCACAATCGATTATCTATTGGCTTATAACCGTACAAGCAGGTAGCAAGCGATAGCACTTCCCATTATTTCCTTATTTACTACTGGCTTGCAGTAGTCAAACGCGTTTCGTGACAACCGCCAGCAAGTCACAGACATGACAATGAAGTATACATAATTGGCGTTCAACCTAACCTGGAATGTATCTGCGAAATTTACGTACCTCTAGAGATTATGGTATATCGCGAAAATATTTTGGGCCAACACCCTTGAAAACGCTGCAGTTTCTATAAACATATATGATTGGGCAATGTACGTGTGCCACAACGTAGCTGTCTGCAGACCAACAGGCAGCAAATATTACAATATCGGGATTCTTATAGGCTCAGTCAAATAGGGCAACATCTCCACGTACAAGGGAACGCCAGTATAAATCTAACACGCTGAACGTGTGTTGAAATTCAGCAAACAGTCAAGTTTTCCCGCGGTAAAACATCATCTCTAATCATGGTGTGTGTGTGTGTATATATATATATATATATATATATATATATATATATATATATATATATATATATATATATATATATATAGTGTTGCGTGCCATGTGCCTGGAGGCCAGTGGTCGGCGGCTGTTTCGTAACACCTTGAGGGCTGGCCGATGACTCAAAGCCCGGGTGGCTCATAGTGGGAAAACCGCCGCACCTACGTCATAGATACCTGTCCCAACTGCGTCTTAACCCTTCGAGGGTGGCCTACGTGACTAAAAGTATATCCGAACCATGATGAAATATCTATTTTTAGACCCCTGTAATGCGGGGAACACCCGACTGTCTGGGCTAGTATAAAAGCACAGAATCGGCACATTTGAGGGAGTTCGCTATTGGAAGTGCTAGAGGAAGGTGCTACGCCTGTGGAGAGAGACTGGTGAAGACATCTTGGTGACGTCAAAGTCTACTGTGAGGCGGCAGGCGGCTACC